>ARYC01008936.1:0-30218 GCA_000711775.1 Oxytricha trifallax
CCCCCCTAAAATATCCTATTTCATATAAAATTTTTTATCCTTAGGGTCTTACTCGATTTGCTTCTTGACATCTCGACATCATAAATTTTATGTTTTTATTTATAAAATTTCATAATTTTATCAAAATTTTTAAATTCTATATTAATGCCTTACATGATTTGATTATTAAGTTTTGACAAGTTTCACAATATTTTACAACATATTTTTCATATCTTTGTGAAAAATATCTAAAAATCAATTTTCCATTAAAAATATTAAAATTTAAGTCATAATTAATTTTTATTGACTACCATACACAAATTTTATTTAAAAATTTTTTCCGCTTAATTCAACTTCATTCGACTTAATTCTTAAAAAAAGTATGATTAATTTTTCAAATTTCAAAATTTTCAATACTTTGTATTTGTTAATGAAAAAAATTCAAAATTTTGAAATTTGAAAAATTAATCATACTTTTTTTAAGAATTAAGTCGAATGAAGTTGAATTAAGCGGAAAAAATTTTTAAATAAAATTTGTGTATGGTAGTCAATAAAAATTAATTATGACTTAAATTTTAATATTTTTAATGGAAAATTGATTTTTAGATATTTTTCACAAAGATATGAAAAATATGTTGTAAAATATTGTGAAACTTGTCAAAACTTAATAATCAAATCATGTAAGGCATTAATATAGAATTTAAAAATTTTGATAAAATTATGAAATTTTATAAATAAAAACATAAAATTTATGATGTCGAGATGTCAAGAAGCAAATCGAGTAAGACCCTAAGGATAAAAAATTTTATATGAAATAGGATATTTTAGGGGGGGTACGGGGGGTACTATCAAGAAGGAGGGGAGGTGGGGGGGTCGGGTGTCGGTCAGAACATATATTCAGTGGTTATCGATCATACTTTAATGGCATTAAAAAGTTCTAATAATGTACTTATGGTCAAACTTAATGAAATCATTATGAGATTTCTGCTTTTTCTAGCGAGAGTAAATTTAGCTTTTAAAATTGATATTTCTCGGCTTAGATTTTATGTGCTGAAAAAATAAAGTCTTTATGATTGTAAAATATTTATAACAATTTTTGAATAAATGTCAAAAATTTATTACCTTAAAACTAAACTGAGAATCTTATATAAATTTTATTTATTACAAGTCTATTAAAAATTAATGGAACTGCAATACCTATTTAAATGGCTTAAGATATTTTAAGTAGTTATTTTAAATATACTCAATCTTTGATTAATAATGAATAAAATTATTTAATATTAATTGAACTATCTTACTAAATATAAATGAAACTATTCTAATATAACTTATTATAAATAACTTTTTAAATATATTACTTTCCTTTTTGATTATTTTAAAGCGTAAGCAAGTGAGGTTAAAATATATATTTACAATTATTTCCAAAAGATAAATAATGTCTTCGTATTTAGAAACTACTTGATGAACATTAATTTCATGACTTCAAGTTTATCATCGACAAATGATTTGAAGTTTTAGAACTCATTTAAATATTAAATTATTAAGAGTGAAATACTTATATTGTAAATAGTTCATATATTCTAAATTAAAACATTATAAATATCATTCTGTATTAGCTTCAACCAGTACATTATCTCTGATTCTATTGAGTTTCTTATAATGCGAGAATAACCTTTTAGACCACCCACATATTCAATTTAACAAACTCTTTCTAAATTAATCAATGAAAAATAGGGATGAATGATTTTTACTGTAGAACTCAACTAGCTTTTGCAAATTGCTTATTTTAAGATTTATTCTATTCAATGTAGAATCCATAATTATTTATTTAATCAGAATTAATAATTCATATTAAACAGATTCAATAAAAGTAGATAAATTAAATCATTAAGATTGTTATTTTTCATTAATTTATCATATTTATGTCATGAAGAGAATATATTAATCCTAAGAATATAAAGTTGTTTTGCAATTTTTTATAAAATAAGCTTAAATAAAAATAAAAAGAAATTATATTCAATACATCTTTAAAATCTGCGTAGAGTTAAAAATTTCTATCAATTATGAATCTTTTTAAATAATTAAAAATAAATTTAACGAAATTTATGACTTAGAAATAATTATGTGATTGAGATTGTTTATATATTGAGAATTTTTAATAATAAAACAAAAGCTAATGGATTACTAATATATTATTATTCGTTGTTATAAATCTAGTTATTCAATATGTAAATCAAATCATATAAATAAGTTTAATTTATGTTTATTCACTATAAATTTGCCATTAAATCTGCTACTAATTATGATGTATAATATCATTTGAATAATAAATTGTTAATTTAACTCATCAATTTTATATTTCATATAAATTACATCTAAATAATAAATATTAATTAAAAAAAGTTACAAAAAACATTAGGAAGTTGTTTAATTAATCAAAATCTTAATATCAAATGTAATTAGAGATAATTTCTTGGAAGATATATTTTCTTATCTTTAAAAATCCTTAAGGATAGTTTTAGCTTTCATTTTTAAGTTATTGCAATTAAAAATAATCAATTTTTTATTTTAAGTTTAAAAAAATAAAAAGATAATTAGGAAAATGATATTTTAAAACCTATATACTTTCAAATTAATATTAGTTTATGAATTTCTAAAAATTTCAAAATAAGAGAAACAAAATTTTTTCTAGTGACTATGATCTACCTATACATAGTAATTTTGATAAATTTTAATTAAAAATAAAAATATAAGTTTAATTACATGATAATTATCTATACCTCATAATTTGATCTTTAATCTATTTCATTCTTAATTAGTATAGTTTATATATATATTCTAAAAAAGCTTTAAAATTATAATTAATTTTTGATTTATTTTTTTTTCCTCAAATTTATAAATACAATGTATCCCTCATAACTTAAATTATTTCTTTTAATCGTTTTTTTAATATATGTATTAAAAATATATATATAAATTTTATATTCTTTGATATCTAAGTATTTTAATTGCAACTTAAGAATAGGTACTGCTCTCTTAAAACATTCAAATTCTTCAATGATCTCTAAAATTTGAGGATGCTATTCTACCAAGGCTTGCTCTATCTATCCATGCTCATCTTGATAGACAGCTCCCTTTTTTACCATGACAGAGATTATTCTATAGTTTTATGACTTTGTGAGATCTAGAACTTAAGTTTGCATCAAGTCTTTCAATGGGATAAGAGTGACTTTATGTTTAAGCAATAATTAGAAAAAAAATTATAAATTTCTATAATGCTATATAATTAGATAGAATGCTTGATTGATTATCTGTTAGATTTTAGAATGAATTTGGTATTTTAGATCAAATTGAAAAAAATTAATAGATATTTATTTCCAACTAAAGAGAGAAAAAATCGTGTCATTTTTATATAGTTAAAAATTGCAGATTCAAATTTTTAAAAATAAATTTAATCATTTTTTATAATAAAATTATAATTGATTTGCAGCTTTCTAAATTCAATGACTTCAAGTTTATTTTCTCACAAGCAATTAATAATGGAAGTCTTTTAATGATTAAGTGATATAATATTATATTATTTAAATATATTTTTAGTTTACTTAATGTATAGAGCATAATAGTACTTTTAGGTAGTGTCTTTTTGCTATTAACCATTTTAATCCACATTCAAATAAAATATAAATAATTTCATATTTTATAAATTTCTTCAAAAATTTTATATTGGGAAGAAAAGTATGATTAATAAATTAAAGTAATTACTAAATGAATTTGATGAATTTAGTTCAATTAAAAATTGTGATCGAATCGTCCTTTTATTTATCTAAGATGGTATTAAAAATGTAAAATTTGTGTATATCACTTTCAGAGGTAATACAAAAATTTTGTTTTTTAAGTAGAAAAATGTTTTTTATTGATTAGTGTTGTTTGTCTATGCTCTATTATTAAGGTATTATTATCAAGTCAATTAAATAACATTGCCACTATTTTTTTAATATCATTTTTTAAAAAATATATGATATATTAAGAATTTTCTTATAAACTAAAATTTCTTATAATGCCAGGTATTTTTCTTCAATAATTTAAATAAAATACACAATAAATATTCTTCAATCAGATATTTAACGAATTCTAAATTCCCTTGCTTAATTTCTGAAGATTTATAAATTATTTTAATTAAGATAGAATATTGTGGAAATTTAAAATTATAAACAATTAAAATCAGAAATATAATTAATAAGTATTCAAAATAAATAGTATTAAGTAATAGGCTTTGCTTGAAGGTATTATAATTTTATCCACTTCCCATCAGTATTACGTCTGATCCACAACTCATATTTATCACGATAAACGGAATTTTCATTTTTGGGAACAATTTTTTATTGAATTTTTATTTTTATATATTTTTTTAATAGTATTAGATTGAAGTTTAAAATAACAAGCAATTGAAATTCCATAAATTTAAAATTTTTAAATCTATAATAAATTTAGTAAATTATTGATGGTAAAAAACTAATTTTTTTTTGTTTATTTATCTTGAGAATGCTTTTTAGTCTTTTATTTATTTTTAAGAATATATTATATATAACCAGATTTATTCTAAATTAAATAAATTTTTCATACTTTTAATTATTATAGCCACTTAATTTTAATAAAATTTTTTTTTTAAATCTTTTTAACTAAAGCAATTTATGGTGCCATTTTTATTCTATTAATTTCTAGGTTTGACAAAAACTTTAAAAATAATGAGTTATAGTATAAAATTGCCTAATTTAATTCAGAATATATTTATATTTAATATCAAATGCTTAAAATTATTAATAATTTTTGTCTTTAAAATTATTACTCGAAAATAATTATATTAATTGTATAAAAAGAGATAGAAATTCTATTATTTTTTCCAATAATTAAAAAATAAAAAAGAAGTAATTTAAATAGTTTAAAAATTCTTTATTAGTGAATTTTCATTAAAGTAATTTTTTTATAATATACTTTATTTATTTTTAAAATAATTAAAATTTATTAAATCAAAATTAATTAATACTTAAAGGACAAATATATGATCGTAATGAAATAATTAATAAATTTTTAAGTATAAACTTAACTTTACTAATTTGCTTTGAGCACAGGAAAATTTTGTGGGTATATTTTGTAGATTATAAATAGAATTCATTAATATTGATGAATTTAATAAATTTATAATTCCATTTTTATTTTTTTAAAAAAAGTTTCACAAATTAAAAATTAATTACTTAATAGATAATTTTTCTAAAAGAGTGACTTGTCTAATAATAAACTACATAAAATGGAACTTATTTTTTGATTTCTACTAATTATGAAATGTTTATTTGTTTGAAAAAATTATTTTAATGATGTTAGAGTTTGTAATATAAAACCCCATGTTTCAATTAAGACAAAAGATAGGGGGTTAAGAACAATTAATTAAAAATTAAACTATTATTGGCTAAAATTATATATAATTAGGTTAATATTAATTTTACACACCCTGATTGGTTTATTTTATAAGGACAAATAATCGAGCCAATAGTTTTAATAATTAGCCCAAACATTTATAATTTTCGCCTTTAAAATCTTTCTTTATATTTATTTGTTCTTAACTCCTAATCTTCGTTCTTATTTGACTCAAGGGGTTTTATAAGAAAAAATGTTAGCTAAAATAATAAACAAAATTGAAAACTTTATTATAATTATATAAATCAAAAAATTTTTTCATCTTTTAAATTTAATTTATTAAATAACTTATAATTTTTATTGATTTAATTTTAATCTAATAAGTTTTATTTTTGGGGCATGTTGCCTTAAAATTAAAATATATAGATCTTTTTAAATAGTCAGTAAATATCTGCATATTTTTATAGTCTCCTATAAACATATAAAAAATATAATAATTATCATATATTTTTAATTTAATCACTTTTTTACTGTAAAAATCTAATCCTATATTTTGTTATTTAGGATTGCGTATTTAGCCAATGTAAGAAAAAACCCATTTTTATTCAGTTTTAACTATTAGTTCGTCGCCAACTTTTAAGCTATTTATCCAATTATAGCAGGTTGGGTTATTGTAAATGTCAAAGTCAAGAAGAGGTGAGCATTTAGCAAAAGAAAATACAAGTTTAAGAAAAAGAGTTATTTCGTGATTTAAAAATAAGATACTTATATACTATAAAAAAACTATAATCTAATATATCTAAATTAAATTATAAATGACAATAACTATAATTTAAAGAGAGGGAAATTATGATTTGGAATAAATCGATTTTATATTAAATGCTGTTGGATTTTATTGAGAAAGCATATTTAAATCAATAGATAAAGCAATAAAATACAAGTAATATTTTTAATTAATATAAATTAAGAAAATTGACTTAGATATTTAAATCTATTTAAATTAAATTGAAATAAATTTATTATATTTTTGTTGATGAACCGGAAGTATTCGAGAAGTAATTGTATTTTAAAGATTGGTTTTGTAGTTTATTTTTAAAAGAAATATTAACATTATTTCAAATACTCAAGAAATGTAACCTTATCTTAAAGAATTTAATAAAGAATTATTATATAGCTTTGATATTGTAAAAATAAAAGGATAATTTGAGAAAATAAATTTGTTTAAAACTTTGAAAATAAATATTTCAAATATAACCTAAAATAAATAAGCTACTGAATTATTTAAGGAATCTATATGCATAAAAAGTATATAAAATATTAATAATTCTATATTAATGATTTGAAAACGATTTCTCTCCGTAAAACAACGTTATTTTTTCTATCTTCTTGAGTTATATAGATGTTTATCAAGTAAGATAGTTTGTATATCTTCTCAATTGTTGCTATATATTCCACTTGAGGACTTCTTTGGCTTCTGTAATATACTACATTCCCAATTTCAAGCTCAATAAATTCTTATATTTCCATTTCTTCAGTTTTAATTTATATATATAATTAAAAAAAATAAAATAGGATTTTTTTATTTTTAAATAATATAAGAATTTTAATAAATATATAGTATTTGATAAACATTTTATTGAGAAAAAAAAACCATGATAGTAAATTAAGAATTAATATATAAAATATAGAGTTAAAATAAAACCTTAAAAAAAACAAATGAATCTTTTAGAATAATCCTACTAATATTTTAGAATATAGTCATCTTCTTTTGTTAATAATTGAAAATATTCTTAGTGTACTCAAGTTTATTCATACTTTATGCTATTTATTCTACTATTTTCAAAAGAATTATAAAAATAGAATTTAAAAATATTTAATTACTCATAAGATTCATGTAAAATATATAATAATTTTCAATTCTTTTATATTAGAAAAATAATAATAATATTTTTATAATTAAAAGTTCTATAGATTCTTTCATCTATAAGTTTTATATTATAAAGCCAATTTCATTAGTCCTCATTGAACTTATAAAACATCCTTAAAATTGATCTTAAAAATTATTATTCAAAATTCTACCTAAATTTTAAATATCAATAGATTATAGTTTATATGTAAAAAAAAAAGAATTATCATTAAAGTTGATTATTAGTTTAATAATTGTAAGAATTTGGAGTTTTAAAAGAAATATTATTTAATTTTTTCTTTCTCATACCTAAAGCGATTTTAGGCAGAGATTATAAAATTAAATTACTTAAAAATTTTTTCATTAATTTTAATCAATATTTCAACCAATTTAAATCTTAATTTTTTTTAGCAATTTTTATATTAAAACATACTTTTTTTATCTTAAGAGCTCTTTATACTAACTTTCTTTAAATTCACATAACTATAAAGAAAGAATTAGTTGAGCTCAATTATAATGAATTGGTTTTAAAGAAGACAAAGTACGCCTAAAACTTACGATCAGTGTTATTTTTTTTGAGAAGCTGTCTACAAAGTCAAAGTCGTTTATCATATTAAAATTAATATAAATAATAAAGAAATTAATTTTATGAGCAAAAGAAAATTAAAATACAAATATTTAGATTCATTTAAGTTTGAATTATAAAAATCAAAAAATATCATTGACCCTAGTTCTATTTCATATCGATGATAATTTTCAAATGATTAGACGATAAAATTTTATGACACTAAAATTTAAAGAATAATAACAATAATAATTATTCTAATAACTTCTTTTATTGAATAATCAAATCTTTTAGAAAATTAATATAATTTCAATATTATATGATAGTGGGAATAGTCTGTAAAGCTTCAACAAATTCTGTTGCTTCTTATAAGAATTTCATGATCTCTTCTGTATTGTTTTCTTCAAAAAATTTATAATGATTTCTAGCTAAGAAATTCCTGTATTCATCTTTTCTCTAAATAACATCATCAAATATTTAGGTTGTAGTAAATTTATTAAATTAAATGATTTAAATGTATTTTAACTAGTGATATTTTAGACTATGAAATACTAAAAAACAATCTGATATAATCTATAATTATTTTTGATTAAATTGACAGTTAAAATAGAAATATAAAATTCTTGAACCATCTCCATACTAGTATCTCATTTTAATTTTGAAGCAATAAATTGAGAACTATTTTAATGTAAGCCAAACTGATATCTCTTTAAATACTCCAAATGTCTTAATCAGTCAATTATTTAGTTATGATATTTCTTTCATAATTTTTATCTCCTATAAAAATATGTCTAAAATATCAATTTATTAAATATAAACATTTTAAAATAAGTTTTAGTATCTCTATTAAAATTCCGTTAATAAAAAATTAGTTTATTAATCTTGACTCCACAGATTGAATGAAATAACAGTCAAATTTATTGCTTTCAAAATATTACTTTTAAAAAAAATACTTGCCAAATAATATTTCACATTTTAAAGAATATGGAAGAAATGACAGTAATTTAGACTCAATTACATAAATTTAATGAAAGAAAATTGAATTGTAAGAGCAATAGGTTCTTTGTTATTAATTTTTCTTTTATTTGTCTCCCTCACTTTATAACTAAATACTATTTTCTTTAAAAAAGTTTTAACTGATATTAATTACCATTTTCACATTTTAAGTCTTTTTGAAATAAATAACTCATTTATTTTTTGTGCTCCCACACCTTAAACCAAAAGAATAAAATTAAAGATCAGTCGCAATGTTTCTCTGTCTCATTTTTTTAAGGATGCTTCTAAAAATTTGATTATTTACGTTAAAAATTTATCTATGGAGCGTTTTTTTAGATACGCCTACTAACCCATAATTTATCAATCTCTGAGTTATCTTAAACATACTATTATAGGTTATTTAGAATTATACAAGTGCTTTTAAATTTATATTTAATGATTAATTTCACTTTAGTCGATAGACTTCACTTTTTAATAAATAAATTAGTATAAAGTAAAATATAGTTGTCCATTTATTTCTTTCTATATAAGAGAGAGGGGAAATTAAAAATATTTAGGCATACTAAACATTCATATTGAGTATAACAAATATCGTAATTTCTAAGTAAAATTAATATCAAATCAATATATTAAATCCCCTCAAATGTCAATTTTTATCTTTGAAGAATATTTGTTGCTTCCATTAATTGTTTCTTTTTTTATTACTAAAACCCCAATGCTATTATTTACAATTTTTTGTAGACGATAGAAATTAATCAAAATACAAATAACTTGAAACTTAATATCATATAATTCACTTCACAAATTGTCTAATCTCTCTCTCAAGATCTTGAGCTGCTCCTGCCTCTCCCGGTCCAGGTCCTTGATCTCTTCGCATTCTCCATCCTTTGGTCTGAATTTCAATGCTTCCTTCATCAACGAATCCACGGTGTCCTTGGTGAGGGCGGGCTTGAATCTCTGCAGGAACTGAGGGGGGAGGTGAGGGGAGCTCTGCATCAGCATGGCCAGGTCCTTCTTGAATCTCTTCATTACGCTATCTCTTCTCTGCCTTTCCTTGCTTATTGACAGGAGACTCTTGTCTCTATCAGCAGCTCGGTTCATGATGTTGTCTACAGTCTCATTATTCTTTATTGGATCTTAGTTAGTGGGAGGCAATCAGAATATCAAGCTTAGGAAAACTTTAATTGGGGTCTTTCAAATTGTTGAATTTTACAGAGAGCTTGTTGCAGGCGAATTCGATGATTATTAGCAAGCCACCATAGTCGTATTGTACCTCGATCGAGAGAGCGCAGCCTGAGCTAGAGAGTTACAAGTAACTGAACAAGCAGCTGTTTACCAGACAAAGATTATGAGATGAATACTTTTGCTGATGACGCCAGGTAGTTGGAATATTCAAAATCACTCGACCTCAGAGTCCTCATAAGTCGGCTCCATGCAGTGAGTGCCCTAATGTATGCGACCTTAAGCCAGCGCATGTAGAGTGCTGCCCCCAAACAGGCCAGTTTGACTGTCATAGGCTAGGGTGCCAAGAATCCTGATTTAGAAGGGTTTATGCTGATACACTTTAGCACTAGAGTAGTATAGTTTTCGCTAGGCGCAATGCACTAGAGCTTCGTGCTTTGGCATAAGAGTTTAGTGCCTTTGGCTACTCATGAGTATTCAGGATGCCAACTGGCTTGGTGGCTGAGCCAACGGTATCTGGACAGCAGGCGTTCTTGAGATAATTGCTGGGACTTGCCATCTGATCGCTTATCTTAGGTAATAGGTTACGTTGTGCTCCTTCCCTACATATGGTGTTAGCAACTAAGGCTCGAATCTTACCTTAATAGAGGTGCTGAGACATCCGTGGTGGGATCCAAGATATTTCCCATGGTTTGGTAATGTGTCGAATCATCGTGAGACCCTCCAATATGGCGGCCGCCATCTTCCTTCTCAAAACTACAAACCCCATTCAAGGTCTCGTCCACTAATGTCGAATAAGAGAGCGTGGAGCGCGAGCCAAGAATACTGCTAACCACTCGTCAGAGTGCTCCCCGGCTTCTATTAGATGTCTAAATGATGCTCAAGAGATTGCCAAGGCGCTGTTGGAAAGATGTCTTGGTGAGCAGGGGATCGTCGAACTCAAGATTATCGAGCAGTAGATCCTCTGATGGGTCCTCCAGCAACTATGGGTCGTCTTGCTGGCTGAGCGGGGCGTTTGAATTGAAAAGCAGTAGGTTCTTATGTTGGATTCGTGGCGTTGTAAGAGATTCTAAAGTAATATTATAGGGGTTTGAGGATTTATAATATTTAAATTCAGCAATTCGTCATTTTGGTAGCTTTAGTAGAATAGCCTCTACTACTACTACAGGACCCTCTAATAAATTACTAAAGCAACCAAATCGATAATTATTATAATTCACACTTGATTAATTATTACGTCACCCAAATCTTTTAAATAACTGACTTGGGGTTTTATTAATATAACTTCTAATTTAAAAACAAATTTATGATATATTATTTAATTATAAATTATAAAAAAATTCTTTTAAATTTTATATATTAAAAAAAATTAATTCTATGTGAAATTTAAATCTATTAAGATTTAATATTTATCAATTCCAAGACAAAATTAATATTTTGTAAAGACAAATATTGAATAAATATTTTAATCATGAAACTTTTAAATATCTATATTAAAATTTTACCAACAAATTTATTCTACAGGGAATAATATTTCAAATCGTAAAAATAAATTGCAATTATCTTTAAATATTTATTGCTACTTAATACAAATATTTAATGAGCAGTGGAAGTATATGTACTAAAGTATAAATTGACAGACAATTCCTGAACACTATGGGAAACTTACTATTAATTATATATTAAATTTAATTAATATATCTAGATTTTACATTTAAAAGTTAATTGAAAAATAATAAAATTTTGAATTATTGAAAATTGCAAGATGCCACTATATAATTCAAATTAAGAATTCTTTTTTTTCAATCCAAATAATGAAAATATTTGATTTAAAAAATTCAAGATTAAAATAACTTGTTTTGTTTATTTATAATTGCTATCACTAATATGCAAATATTTTATGCAATTTTCTTCAGTGCTATGTCAAAAATTTTATATAATTATGTTCATCTATGACCCCAAAACTCCTTCAGTATTTGATTGAGTTTTTGATTGATAAAAGTAGACTATAAGTGCATACTTTATTATATTTAAAAAGGATTTATGTAAGGGATTAGGGTTTAAATGTAATATAAATTAGTGTGTATTTAGGTGTTTTATTTTAAATATTCACTCAAACAGTACCTTGGCATCAAGAGGAAACTTTCTAAACTTAATTTCTCCTAACCAACTAATTATCTAGTCAATTGTATGATCTGCTCTGTGGTTAGGCTTCAGGATAATTGCTCAGCCATATCTTTCATTTTACCTTTTATCTTATTTGCTCTAAATACTGATGGATTCTTTGCTTTGAATCATTTTCTCTTCTACAACTGTAGTAGTCATTTCTTTGCATATCGCACTCTATTATACAATATTTAAAATTTAAGCTAATTTAATTTAATTAATTAAACTATAACAAAATACAAAATACAATCTTAAGTAGGATCATCTACTTTGTTACCTCAGCTAGTTTCCGAACGAGGTGAAGCTTGACCGGATGTTGTGAGGTCTTGCAAAAACCTCTAAGTTTAGCCTGTCTGGAGCTATTTGCTAAATGAAATCATAAATGCATTCTAGTTTTTCTGAGTGCTTGCCAGTCTTAGAGAAGAGAACATTATCGGTAACATGGTATTTCATCATATCAGAGATACTACCTTTCTTACCAATCAAAAATTTTTCGTTATTATGAGCAGTATACATCCCCGAGGCTTTGTGAAGCTTGGAATTAGCAGTTAGTTTTATCCATTCAGGCTTTTCCACTTCGTCATATCCATGCTCTCTCAAAAATTATAGAAAGATCTTTCTTTTATTTTACAAACCATAGGATGAGCATGCCACGAACCTAGACTTTTCCGATTGGGAGTGCAAGTATCTCAGAGTCAGAAAGAGTTTGGTAGGGGACTTACTATTTTATTCTATATGCTGGATCCATCATCACTACTTTAAAGAGACTGCCATATCTTCTAAGGGCATCTGCGGCTATCTCCTCCCACATTTTCATATCACTGACATCCCCGTTAAACACAACAGGATCAGTGAGTATTTTTCGCACCAAGTTTTTTGTTCTCCTCTTAATGGGGACCAGTTCATAGTTTTTTCAACTTTTATTTTCACAATGCATAGCCCTTAAATAAATCCTTGCTTAGATTATCTTATTTATGCTTTTAGATGGCTTTCTTCTTGAGTTCTGTCTTTTTGCATTTCTCCTCATGCCTCTTACAATCGTTAGTTCTAGTATGCAATTTACCACATCCCGCACATGTTTTCATTAGTACCTTCCTCTCAGCTCTGTCATTCATGGCTACGACCTTATGATAGTTTGAAATGTGAGTGCTAAGGGCTCCCAAGCTATCATGCTTCGACTTGCAGTACTGGCAGTTGAATTCTTATACAATGTCAATAAATGGAATTTGAGATTATCTTTTCATTGTTTTTAATTTAATTTCTATAAATAAAAAAAGTTTTTAAATAAATGTTCTTACCAAATTTTATAATTAGTCTGCATATTTATCATCCGCAGAATTTTAGGAGTCCGAAATCTTCCGCAGATATTTAGGACTCTCTTTTATAAAGGGTTTATGGGTTTATCAAAGTCTTAGAACTCTGGCATTTTCACTTTTCTTTCTTTTTTTTATCCATAATAATAATTAAAATTAATTTTCAACAAATTACTATTTTATAAAATATAATATATATATATATTTGATTTATTTTAGCCATTATAAACTATTAAATATGGGAGGTAGCTATAGAGTAAATCTTATAATTAAGCAGTATTAAATGAGAGTTTATTTGTTATAATCATACTATTCTAAACAATTTTTTTCAAAGATACTTAGTGATATTATAATTTCTTAATAAATTTAAAACTTACATTTTTTGTTATTATTCAACAGTAAACCTTGACTTGGATTTTATTATTATAGTTAGTTTAATATTCTGAGATTTACAATTATAACTATAGACACTGGGTCTACCTTAAGCCTATTGAGCAATATAAATTATTATATTTTATAATTTTTATAATGTGTACAAAATCTCTTAATTTGAACTATGATAAATTATGTTATAAAGTAATGTATGCATACTCTTGAAAACTTAAGATTGTGCACTTCATAAGCTTTAAAAAAATATTTAGAAAATTGGGGGGGGGGAAAGTTTCCTGCACCGGTTTATGATAAAAATAAATTTTTAGGAAAGTTTCCTGCACTTTTTTTAAAAATATTTTTTTTTCTATAAAAAATATTTTTATTACAACTATAATGCAACTTCCGAACGAATTTTATTGAATTAATTATACTTAATTTATTAATCAATAAGTCAATATCTCTTTTTAGATTCCAATTTTTTACATATTTCATCTGATATTTTTTGGTTTTTGTATCTTAGCCATTATATTGTCCTATCATTTTTAAAGTAATTCCAAGTATTGTATCCAATTGTTATCAAAATTTCAATTTTATGTTCTTTCAATACCTATAAAAAGTTAGACTATATTTTTGAACTACCTATATTATGTATAAAATTCCTATTAATATTAGTGAGTCATAAAAATTTGAATTTTAGGATTTATATTATTTTTTACATAAAATAAAAAAAAGTGCAGGAAACTTCCTCGAGTGCAGGAAACTTTCCCCCCCAAAAAATTTACTTATAAAATAATAATATTATAATAAATTAATTACTGTTTAGATGTTATTTTTAGCTTATACTCCTCTCTCATTTAATAATAATTGATTAAATTAAAAATATTTGGTTTTATTAAACTTATAAGTTTCTCTAATACTTAAACTAAATACGAAATATATTAATAAAAAATATATTTCTGATATGCAGACTTTTGACTATAATATACTGAAATTCATAGTTAAATTAATGATTCTCTTAATGAATCAAATATGATGTCAGAAATTTAAACAAAAGTCAATTTATCATAATATTTATTAGATTTTCTTTAAAGACTATGGAAAACTAGCTTGTGCAAGGCCATGATGCTCGAGAACTAGTAAGCAAGTTCAGGTCCAAGAGTGACTGGATAAAGTTTCTAAAATTCAATAGTAATTATAGTTTTTTAAAAATATAGAGAAGGGTACTTTTTGCCCCAAGATGATCATGTCTATGATATTTATAAAAGACCTCTTAGCTGTAGACAAAGACCTACTAAGGATTAGCAATGTTATACAACTGAACGTGCCATATTATGAGGAATTTTCTGTCAAAAATATATTTGAAAAGGTTAAGGAAGACCAAGAGATTATGAGATTCATGAATTACTACCGCGACTGCGAAGTCCTCCTTGAGAGAAGATATTTCTATGGGGTGCTCTCTACCTTGTGGGCAAATTATATTCAGACACTGGTGAAACATGCTAATGCAGCGAGAAACAAAAGCGAAAACTAAGAAGAGGAGAAAGAAAAGATATACATTAGTGAGGATGTATACAAGCTCCTTTAATCAGTACCATACTTTTCCAGTAATTTTATAGATTTAATCAAAATAATTATAGAGCAAAAAGGGAAGCTTTGTCCTTACTTAAGAACAAATCTGAACCTCGCAAGTAAAAGTAGAAGCGGAATTACCATCAGATATCAGCTCCATTTTAAGAGTTTAAACTAGGAGAGGAGGGTGCCTAGACTAATAGCACTTAGTCTTAGCAATAGATAATGATTCAAAATTCAGCTAGCAAGAGGAAGCCAGAGGACGAATAAATGGAATGACTATATTGGTAACAAAAAATGTGATAGTCAGACTTAGTTAGCTTGAATTAAGTTTAAATAACTTTTCATTTTCTCTATATGTCTTTAAATAATTTTCCTAACCAACTCCAACTCTATGCATTATATTGATTGTTATATTATGACATTGTGTTATTACTAGTTTATGTTAAAGTCTTGAGAAATCACTTTCTCCTTATAGACTTTTTTTACCTAAGAAAAAACTTCCTCTATGCAGTGAAACTCTGGTGAGTATGGGGCGTTAACCAAGCATTTCCACTGCTAAGATTTGATTTAATCTTAAAATGTACAGCTATGGTGGGACCTAAGATTATCCCAGAAAATAACTATACCCGTTTGGTGGTTGAAAGCAACCAAGTACTCAATAATGGCTTGAGTGTCTCTCTTGCTCATAGACTTTTGTTTTATTTTGTAATCCTCCAAACCACGATCCATGCTTATGGCAACAGTCGCGGCTATTGCTTTTAGGTTCAGACCCTCCTTTGGCAAGACTTAGTTTTATCCCTTCTTAGCTCACGACTTCTTTTCTACCTTGTATGGTTTTAAGATTATCTCGTCAATATATATTATTTCCTGCCTATATCAATGAACTCAAGGAGTTTTGTAAATCCCTCTTGCCTTTGTATTTGTATTTCTTATAGCTTTGCAGTTTTCAATCGATAGGTTCTTCTCATTACTTTTTATCGGAGTTTAAATTTTTTGTACAAGTAATAGAGTTATGGTGAAGTCAATCTAATATCAGGGTACTAACTGTCTATGGAATAATATTGTCCGGGTTTAGAGTGAAAATCCTTTCCACTGTTCAAGTATCTTCTCATTAGTAAGGAAGCCCTCTATTTATACTATAATCATTGCTGTCACTTAAGGAGTTAGATTCATTATAATTTTAGGGTTGATTTTACTATCTTGAGAGAGACCTAGAGAGCTCAAGCTATGGCTTGCTAGGTGAATAATGGTCTATAAATATTGTTACAATCCTTGTGACCATACCGAAGAAGTCTGACGCATTTTTGAAGTTTTTATACGAAATTTGATTAAGTTTTTTTGGCATGCCTTTTAATTGGCTTTTAATTTATAATTATATTAATAATAGACAAGTTATTATAAATCATGATTATTGCTGCTAGAGACCAGATATCCCATCTTATATCTCCATCTCTCCAGTCTTCTCTCTGGAAAATATCCAGGAGTGCCACGAACTTTGGCCAGTCCTGAAGCCTCAACTCTCTACGATCTATTGAAGTCTATTAATACCACTTTGAGTGGTGAAAAGTCAAGCATAATGTTTTCAGGCTTTAAATCTATATGCACGTATCCTAAAGTATGCAGCCCCTCAATACCTTTGCAGATATTTGTTAGAATAAGAGGTAGATACTTTGGACACCTTTAGTCATGGATATAGTCTCTTAATGTCATTTAGTATAAAGGTAGGCGAAAAGCTACATGATTTTA
Organism: Oxytricha trifallax; assembly: GCA_000711775.1. Taxonomy (NCBI): domain Eukaryota; phylum Ciliophora; class Spirotrichea; order Sporadotrichida; family Oxytrichidae; genus Oxytricha; species Oxytricha trifallax. Next base: position 17,210 of record ARYC01008936.1, read on the forward strand.
AGCAAGGAAAATTGCTTAAAGTTTAATTATAAATCTGCTCTGTCTATCCCTTTCTTTAGTAAGAGCTTGAAACTCATTGACAAACTCCATTTTATACTTATCATCACATTTAAAGTAATTGAAAGGATAAATTTTGTAAGCAAACTGCTTATCAGTTATGACTTTTTTCTCAAATATATCCTCAAGAATAAGATAACTTTCTTTACACTCACTTAGCCCAATTATATTTAATATTGGAAGCTTGAGTGAATGCATCTTGAGAGTAATTTTTACTATCTCAGAGGCAGGGAGGTTTCTCACTCCTATAAAGAGTTTATTCTCTTTCTTAACTCTTTGCTCCAAAGATTCTAAAGGGTCTCTTGGCTTTCTTTTCTGAAGAAATACTTCACCAGTCTCAGGATCTATGACCTCAAACTTCTAACCATGATGTTTTTCGAGGTGAACTTTTAGATCCCTTAAATGATTGTATTACTTATTACAATAAGGGCAGAAATATTTTCCATCTATCTTATCATGCTTAAGATAGAGCTTAGATTTGTTAAAATACTGCTCTAAAATATGACGTTTCAGAGCAGATTTATAAGTAAAACTCTTCTAACACTCTTCACAAAAATGATCTATCTTTATTTCTTTTTTCTCTCCCTCCTCTTCAACCATTTTTATTGGTACCTCACATTATATTTCTTAGATCTGCATTACTATTTAACAACTGAATTGCTATTCAAAGTCTGAGACCTAAGGTAAGAAAATATCAGGTTCATATTAGGTAGAGGCATCATCAGTCTCAATTTTCTTTTGATTAATGAAAGAAAGTTTTTGCTGGCTAATGCCAAGCAATGCCGCTTTCTAAGGTAGTTACCGCTCATTTATAAATACTATTAATAATTATATAAGCTGTATAAATTCTACCTTTAAACAAAAGTAAGAGCAAATCCTCAAAGATTGATGGAGGTTTGATAAGAACAGAGTAGTTGACATTTGTTTAAATTTTCTTAAATTTTAGATGTTTTTAATACTAATTCATACATTTTATCATTAAAATGCACCTAAATATGTTTTGTGAAGTTAGGTAATCTTCCTAAATTTGTTCTCGCAAAATTAGGAGGGGAAGTTTTAAATTTTAATTTTTTTAATGTACCACCTAATACGGTTTTGAACTTTAATTTAACCTCTATTTAAATTTTTAAATAAATTTGGAGCAACACCCAATAAATTAATTAATATTAGGAGCAATTCAATGGAGAAAGTTTGAATGAAAATGGAAGTCAAACTCTGAAACTTGAAGAAAGTTCCTCCATCTTTATCTATATATCTGATTCAGGTTGACCACCAAGTGGATCTCCCTATTTAGTAGTAAAATTTTAGTAAGTCAGAATGAATATCCATAATTTTAAAACTCATAAACATTTATAGAAACTGGAAGCAAGATGGAATCTATGAATGATGCAATGAAGAGAATTTAATCTCAAGATTTAATAGGAAAATTCAGAAGTAAAGAAGACCTTTACAGATACTTGGTATAGCAAGGTAAGTTATCACTAATAACTAACTTATTAACATAGTTGGATCGTTCTTGCCAACACAGGAGGGAACAAAAATATCATTCTTAAAGGCATTGCAATGTGAAGAGAAAAAAGCTTTTAAGTCTAATGAAATCAGAATGATATAGATACCTAACTACCCTGAAATATCAGTAACAAACCTCTATGATGATGCTATGAGTGATCCTGATGTAGCTCTCTTCCTTCCATCAAAGCTACAACTGCCAGAGAGAAACTTCTTCTTTGGTGTACTTGGAACTCTGAAACCTGAGTACTTAAATGATGTAATTTAAGAAGCTCACAAGAAACGCTATAGCATCTCTCCTAGAAGAAAAAGAGAAGCAGGGAATTAAAATCAGCGACACCTGGCTCTAGGAACTACAGAAGCATCCATTCATCTCTAGTAAGCTTAGTCTTCTAACTTTATAGAAAAACCTGGCACTGCTATATACTTGATGAAAGAGCGCAGCAAATTAAACAGAGAGAGAAAATCTCAAGTAAAGCATGAATTGAGTAAGAGACTCTTCAAAGATTTATAAAAGCCAGAAGAGATGAACATAGATGCAGGGGCTGGCACTAAGAGAAGAAACATTGGCCCAAGCAAGCCTTAAGAGGAAGAAAAGAAAGAGAAGCCAAATCCCTTTACGGGCAAATTTAATATGTGAACTTATTCATTCGTTTAAATCTAAAACTTATTTATATACACAAAATCTCCCTTCTCTTGCGCATACTTTAGCTTTATCATCGCTGATTCTCTTAGCAGCACTCTTAATAAAATCGACTGTATCTATCTTTAAATCATGCATCAGATGGTAGAGCAGCAATTTCTTATAATGACCTTTCAATACCCCCAATATAGTTCAATTCCATTGAACTAAGGGCTGTAAGGAACATTAAATACAGGTGTTATATTTAGCCTTTCATATTCCTTCCTTGAGTCTTTAGTTTTATGAACTGACAAGTTATCAACGAATAGAATAATCTCTTAGTCAGCGTACTTATCTCTGAGTTATTGCAAGAACTTAATATATTATTCAGTCTTTATAGAACGAGGGTGAATAACATAAGTCTCGAGGCCACTATCTTCGCTTATTCCACCAAGTATTGCATGAGTTTAAACCTTAACCTTTTAATCATATACTTCAATGTTGCTGTACCTCTTATACCAAGACCTTGATATGAAGGTATTAAATGTGAATACTGCCTCATCAGCGTGTATGAACTTTATATTATGCTCTTAAGCACTTTGCATTTAATCGAATATATAATTTAAATTATCCTTATAAAATGGAACATTAAAGTCAATCACTCTCTTAATGCGATTGACTGTCTTGTAAGATATTCCATTCTTTTTATATATGTTCGCTATAGATTAAGCAGAGATGTGAAGCTCAGGAAATTGGCGATGAAACATCACAGCCCTCTAGGCTAGAGAGAAATGAGCCCAGTATTTAAGAGTCTTATCATTAATAAGATATTCAATATGATGCTGCTAAAATTTTAAGGGTCTCTTAGGCTTAGAATTAAGATGCTATCTCTTTAAATTCAATGCTAATAGACAGTGAGACCTCACAGTTGCAGGAGATTTATGGAGTAGCCTTGCTATAGAAGTGTAATTTAAAATAGGTTTGAGTTATTCACTGTAATCATCAGATCTATAACGCAACTTAAATAGCAAATCTATATACTCACTGTCATATACTGACCCATGCCTCGCATTCAAACACTAATTTAAATTACATTTAAACCCTAATCCCCTACATAAACCCTATTAAAACCCTAATAAAGTTTGCTCTAATAGTCTACTTTTATCAATCAAAAACGCAATCAAACTACTGAAGGTGTTTTGAGGTTTTGATTACGCACTATATTATAACTGATACTAAAACCCTACATATCCCACCTGAAATCTCCATTCTTTCAGACTTCTTTATCTGATAATTTCTAGAGTGCGTCTAACCTCGGCCAGAGAGCTGCCTCAACTCTCTTTAATTTATTGGAAATCTTTTTAATACTCGTTTTAAATGATGAAAAATCAATTATAAAATTTTCAATGGCTTTAAATCTGTGTGCACATAACCTAAAGTGTGCATCATTATTTTGAAGGCAGTCTCTTAATGACATTTAGCATACAAGTACTGAAAAACACCATTATTTTTTGCGAGCAGAATTGTATCAGCTTTATTATAAATTTGCTCTTTTTATCCTTTGCTTTTGTAAGAGCTTGGTACTTATTGAAAAACTTTATTTGAAACTTGTCATGGCATATAAGTAATTTAATGGATAAAATTTAAACAAAACTACAATCAATTCCGGGTAATGGCCCTAGGGTGGCCTCTAAAATATTTTTCTTATTTTTTTGAATGCTCTAAAAATCATTATAACATCATATTGACATGTTATAACTCATTTAAAAAGTCTCTAATGATATTTACGAGGAATCTGTATCAGCCTAAATCATAGTAACCTTTCACATTTACATAATAAAATACAATAGATTTTGAATAAATATTATTAATTTTGTTTATATATTTTAAGAATATTTTATTTTTAATTTCACTTATTTATTTAATGATGTCATGATTAGCTGTTACAATAGTGTGAAAAACAATCATTGAGTAAACTGATCTTGATGATACTATAAAAAAGCTCTTCATGGAAATGCAACAGCTAATCATGGCATCATTAAATAAATAAGTGAAATTAAAAATAAAATATTCTTAAAATATATAAACAAAATTAGTAATATTTATTCAAAATCTAATGTATTTTATTATGTAAATGTGAAAGGTTACTATGATTTAGGTTGATACAGATTCCTCGTAAAGATCATTAGAGACTTTTTAAATGAGTTATAACATGTTAATATGATGTTATAATGATTTTTAGAGCATTAAAAAAAATAAGAAAAAAAGTTTTAGCTGCCCCCCAGGGGGCCATTACCCTCAATTCCAAAGAAACTCAAATAAAAAACATCAGCCATATAAATCAAAACATTTATAAATTTCTTGTAGGGGTTTTGGGGTTTTGAACGTCATAAGCTATTAAGAACTAAATCAAACCCATCTATTAATATGTATATTTACACATTCATTTTTAACTATTTAATAAACCTCCTAAAAAATTATTGATAATAATTAACTTCAACTTATTCTGAAAAGTTTAATAATAAAAGAATATAATTTTTTAATTCTAATAAAAATTTATTCAAATTAGTAAAATTTACTACAGTTTTATATATTTAAAATTTATTGATTTTAAATATTGAGGTTAAAGATTTAAGTTAAATTTATAGAAAATAATTTATAACAGCTGAATAATTATTTCAAATATATTCTATCAAGACTTTTTATAAAATATTTCTGTTTGCTTTTATTAGATTTGATGAGAAGTTGCTATAAATAACTTATAAATTTTCTTTTAAAGCAGATAATAAAAAACATGTTTTATTATACACTCATTGAGCTAATTTTGCTTGAACAACTATAAAGGTTTTAGGACCTTCTAAATCCTAAGAAAATCTATATAATTATAGACATAATTAGCACAATCAACATTCGTTTTTAGCTTTTCAATCATAAAACATTACTGATAATATAATTATAATAATGTAAATAATTTATATAAAATTCAAAGTTAAACTATTTTTTATTAATTTCAATCGTGTATGAATCAGTACATTAAAGATTGACTTTAGCTCCATATCTTAGAAGTACCTTTACCGTATCTATAAACAATATTTTATTGAATTTAAAATTATATGATTTATTAAATTGCTGTATTAATATCTAAATGATCATTAGAAACAGCAATAATTAATTGAGAAATGTCCTTTTAATTTCTTTTATCAATCCATTTTATAAAATTATAATTGAGTAAATACTCTACGATATCTACTTAGGGGTTTAGTTAATGTTCATATTAGTATTTTATTAAATTTATTAAAATTAAATTCTTTGAAAATTTATCAATTACTTTACAAGTTTTTAATTTCTTAAAATCAAATGAAGAATTAACTAACTTAATTTGGTCATTCTATATAGTATTATTTTTTTAAATAAAAAATAATGCCTCCTTAACTTTTACATTTTTGCAAGCAATATGTAATAAATTTGAATTATCATTAGAGTTGTTAACTTTAAAATTTGGAATTTAAATTTACTTTCTTAAAAGAAATTTCACAATACTTAAATTGCCCTGCCCAACTTCAAAGGCAACTAAAATATACTTAATTTTTAAACTTTGTTAAATTTAAGCAAGCTTTAGTAAAACATAAAAACTAATCTAAAATATTATAATATTTAACTAAACTTATAATAATTATCAAATACTACTAATAGATTCATAAATTTATTTATATGATGATATAATCTATGAAAATCTTAATAAATTTTATTTTAGTGTTATGTTTGGTTGAATATTAGGTGAATATAGTAGGATCCATTAATCGTATTAAGATGAAAATCCATTGTATTTTCCAATCGAATCTTTTCTATATCCATATTTTTCGTATATTCTAAAAGCAACTTTTATCTCAATTATATCTGTAGCTCTTTACACATGAGGCAAATCAATATTTAAATTAGATTACTGAACTCCTCTTGAAATTTCCAAGATAGTGGACTCGTGATACTATGAAGTTTTGGAAGCTAGAATTTTCATTCCTGGAGTTAAGGTTGATTTCCACTTTAGATTAATTTTTAATTTTACATAAATTATTAAAATTATTTTAAATTGGATTTCTACATTTTTGGTATTTAGGTTTCTGAAAGTTTTATTGACTATCTATATATTTAATTTATTTATTAATTTAACTTAACATAATTCATAGCAATGATTTAGAGTTGATTGAGTGAAATGTTACCATGAATTATAAAAAATTGATGGATAATCAACAATGAAAAAATGAAAGTTAGATATCATATTTATTTTTTTAAAAAATAAAACTATAAATAAAGACTTAACAAACTATATAAATAATAAAAATTAAAATAAATTTATTCAGCTACTTTTATACTAAGTTATTTTTTAGAAATATAAACACATATTAGATAATATGAAAGTTTTCTTGTTGAGTCAATTATATTCTTGTTATTAGATTAATTTATGACTAGTAATTTATTTAGATTTAATTATTTATAATATTTAAGAAACTTTAAATGTATGTTTCCCAGAGAATTAAACTAAATCTCGATAATAACATATGAAATAAAATTATCATAGAAAATGGAAATTAATTATGACTTATTAATGGTATATAATTACTATATATAGTATTTAGATATTTAAAAGAGCAGGATAATGACATTAGTCATATTAATTTGAAGATTTTTCGCTATACTTTTTGTCTTCAACAAAATTTAGGTTCAATTAAATTATCATTTATTGTATTTGTAAAAGTAATATAAGAATAATTATTGTTAAAATAGATAAAAATAGGAAATATAAGAAATTAAAATAAATCATTTAAAAGTAATTAATTATAACTGTCATGAATTAGGAGTGCTAGAAATACTATTTAGATTTAATATTCAATTAATTAAATCAATTTAATATAATATAATATATAATTCGTGGTCTAGTGGTCTGGCAGGGTCTTTAGGAGATCACTCGTAATTACATTTAAATATATATATTTAATATTTACGAATATGTAGAATACAGGGGGAGTCAACCAACGAAGAGACCACCAACTCTGAAGGAGATATTCGTATGTGAGCAATACGTGCAGTCGAACTCACACTTTCACGTCTCCATGGAGCAAGGCAAGACGGGTGAGCCATAGATTTTAACCTCAAACGAGATCAATCTCACAAAAGCATTTGGATCATCTGGGGTAGCAGGGATGGAACGGTTGATAGAGGGTGAAGGGATGGCTATTGAGCAGAAGTACGGCTGCGTAGATATAAGTACATTGGCGCTTCACAGATATCACTTCGAACACTCAGCCCTTCAATAGCATGGATCCCGAAGATGCCAACGCCTTCAAGGCTAGATGAATAATCTGCTAATTTGAAATCTCGACATAGAGAGGAGAGGAGGCGTTCCCTTTGACTGCGCCTGTGGTAGCACGCTTCCTCAATGCAAGATGCCTACTCGAAAAAAAGGAGAAGAATGGAACTAAATGACAGCATCAGACCGTTGTGATAGAGAGAGTCGGGGAAGGATCTCGTGTCAAAACGTGGCAGTGATAAGGTACATATTCGTAAATATTAAATATATATATTTAAATGTAATTACGAGTGATCTCCTAAAGACCCTGCCAGACCACTAGACCACGAATTATATATTATATTATATTAAATTGATTTAATTAATTAATTAATTAATTAATAATTTTAAATTTAAATAAAAAAAGGATTACTAACACTCCTAATTCATGACAGTTATAATTACTGATAATTCATTGATATATCTTTATTTCTCATATCTCCTATTTATATCTATATTAACAATATTATATTTCAAATAAAAAATAGTGTTAATAAAAATAATTTAGTTTAAATTAATTTACAGCCCATCTCCCCATAACCTTAAAATTGCTTTAATTTTGACCTTATTGCAGCACTAAAATATTCTGGAGTGTTTTTATAATTTTGAATAATTCCCAGTCTTCAAATATTTACAATTCTTAAGTATTAAGACATATGAAATTATCCAAACAACAATCTACATATTTAACTTATATAATTTTTACTTGATTTATTTGCCAATCTATAAATTAATGAGAAAATTTGGCCATTTTGTAATAATCTTTTTTTAATTACATATTTAAATAATTAATTTAATTAATTTTAAAGAAATATATTAATTAATATGAATTAATTTAAATATTGTTCATCATTAATCAAGCTACTTTCTGAAATTAATAAATTGAAGAATTTATATAAGCACAGATTATGTGTTCAATTCGATTTAATCGTATCAGCCAGAGATATTAAATTTTTTATATTAGAAGTATTTACAATTAAATTATGTTTTTATAGCCCATTTAGCAAATTGTTCCAAACCCGAGATCCCCCCCCTCCAAGACACAATCCCCCCTGGCCTAAAAACAACCCCCCCCTCCCACCCTAACAACATCCCTATTCATATGAAAATTTTGATTCTCCGTGTATAAATCTTTTTCCTTCTTGACATCTTGATCTCATCATATTTTTTAAACATAAAATATATCTTTTTTTAAAAAATCAAATGCTGCTCTTATAATAAATTTCATATTTAACAACTTTCACTTCGTCCGTCAACTTTTGATGTTTATGCTCCCATAGGAAATTAATTGAAAAAATATTTCCATTTTACTCGATAATAATATAATAAAAAATAATGAGCCAACAAACTCATACAACTATATTTTTTTAAAAAGTTGTAATCACTTAATAGTCTGTAATCGAAATATGATTTATTTTTATAATTAGTTTTTTCCAATTTTTATATAATTATTACTATTAACATTTTTATAGAAACTAAAAGTCAAAAAAAACATTGGTATGAAAGAATATTAAAGTAAAACATATTTTATATTTTATAGTTAAATTCATTTTAACTATCTTTAAATAAATCAAGAAGTTATTTATATTAAAAGTAGTCCCTTTACAAACTTATTAATTATAAAATATAAAATATGTTTTACTTTAATATTCTTTCATACCAATTTTTGACTTTTAGTTTCTATAAAAATGTTAATAGTAATAATTGTAGAAAAATTGGAAAGAACTAATTATAAAAATAAATTATATTTCGATTACAGACTATTAAAGTGATTACAACTTTTTAAAAAAATATAGTTGTATGAGTTTGTTGGCTCATTATTTTTTATTATATTATTATCGAGTAAAATGGAAATATTTTTTCAATTAATTTCCTATGGGAGCATAAACATCAAAAGTTGACGGACGAAGTGAAAGTTGTTAAATATGAAATTTATTATAAGAGCAGCATTTGATTTTTTAAAAAAAGATATATTTTATGTTTAAAAAATATGATGAGATCAAGATGTCAAGAAGGAAAAAGATTTATACACGGAGAATCAAAATTTTCATATGAATAGGGATGTTGTTAGGGTGGGAGGGGGTCTTGGTTGGAACAAAATAATAAACTAAATAAATTTAATTAACCCAATTTACTAATGATTAAACCGCACACTCAAATTCCTAATATCAAAGATTTTAATTTTACCTTCTTTAAATTAAAAAAAAATGTTTAAGAAATGTTTTAATTTTTATCTTTATTATATTTTAGATTTATTTTTAAATGTGATATTTGGAATCTTATACTTATTTAATTTACAATGAATTAGTATAAGTTTATAGAAAATAAATTATTCTTAAAGTATTAGTTGATATCAAATTATATTGCTTAAATCTCTAAACAAATTATTCGTAACATCATAACAAAATTAATAAAATATAAATTAGATTTTAATTTATAAAGATATATAAAGTTTTCATTTCTCCATTACCTTTGTAAATTGTCTTTTTGCATAATTCTATTTTATCACTGAAATTACTTATGCTTGACTTAATTATATAACATGAAACTAATGCTAAAAATTATAAATATAAATATTATTTTATCATGTTCAAGGAATTCCACAGTATAAAAGCCATCATCTATCAATTTAAATACGAAAGCCTTACATCATTGCTATTTAAATATTCTTTTTAATTAAAATCAAAAAAGTTTTTTTAAGCTATATAATTATATCTAAATATATATGTATATATAAATAAAAATAGTAATTTTGTAGATTTTTTTAAAATATATAAATCTTATTTATTTAATCATCTGTATACTTTGGCCTCTTCTTATTTGGACTAAATAAAAAGAATATGATTAAACTCAATTTTCATAGTTGAAGGTTTAAAATAATTTATAGTTTTATAATTGAAAGCAATTAATAACTAAATTTAAAATATCAAAAAATAGAATTGACAAATATTAATCTTAAAAATAATAATATTTTGTTAAGCATTTAAGTCTAAGAAGATATGAATTTAATTATTTTTAAATTCTTAGAGACTCTCATAAATAATTTTAAATGATAATTTTAATAAAGACAATTTTGGTTTGAAAAGTGAAAAAAAAAGAATATATAGGAATTGGAGTAAAATAGCTGTAATCCTTTTAAAATAAAATTTAAGAAAAAGATTAAAAAGAGTTTTGGCTATTCTTATGTTAAATTCTAAAGCACAATACATATCACGCTTTATATGAATTAATAACAAGGATTCTGCTACTTTATAAATCTTAGAAAAAATTTATTTCAAGCCAGTCAGTTTGCTAACCAATAAAGACCTTAGTCTTTTGTTACTAGCATTTATATTAGTGAAATTGTCTGACATCATTTTTTTCTTCATGAATATATTGGATCTAACATTTTTAATTTATTTATTGATATCTTCAAGTTATGAATAATTAAAAGGTGGTCTAAAAATCTTAAATAATACATACTAATTTAAAATAATGTAATTATTATAACTCAATAAATAAATTACTTATTATTCATGATTAACCATACAATTGATAATTAAGTAGAAAAATTTTATATATTTTTTATACATATTAGTTTTTTAATATATAATTTTTGTTAATATTTTATCTTGTTTAAAAAATTTATTATTCTAATTAAATTATGACTCTATTTATTTTATATTTTTTGATTAAATATAGCCATATTTATTTATTAGGTGAATTGACTAATGATTAAATTAAGATTTTAAATATATCTTAATACAAATTAATTTTTGATAAATAATACCATTAAAATTATTTAAATGACTTTTATGACAAAAGATACCCCCAACCTTCCCCAATGAAAAATAATACTTTCCCGCAGCCGCCTCATAAAATATTGATCCCCTTAATATAATTTTTTAATTGTATAAAAACATATTCTTTAATCATGCTCGATCATAAGTCATAATTAAAGTATATAATATCATTCATTTTTTAATAGTGACTTTAAATCTAGCATTATTCAAAGCCTAATTATATATTTTTCATAAATAAAAAGATTATAATAAGAGGGAAGGTTATTTTTTTATGGGTTAGGAGACTGTCTTAGTCAGAACAAAAGGAATTATTTATAAATGCTCTCAAAATAATTTTATGTTAAAAAATATTTATTATAAAAAATTATTAAACCTAATTAAATAATAATAGATAAGCTACTAAAATTTAGATGTTGATGTTATGATGCATTTACCAAGCTAACTGCTTCAGGAAAATACAATTATTCAGTATGAATAAAAATATTATATGGCACTAAAATAATTTAGAATAATATACCTAAAGAAGTGAAATTAAGTAATACTAAATGTGGCCGACTATTTTTTAAAAATTTAATTTTGTTAATAAAAAAATTTATTTTCTCTTAATATGTGGAGTATGAAAAACAATTACTTTAAAAAAGATTAAAATTATTTTTTTATAAATGTCAAGAATTTCGTTTCATTCTAATTTAATTGAAATTTTTTATGGATATCATTATATACAAGTCGAATAAAAAATATGGACTTGTAATATTCAATTAAATTGGTTTATAGACGTTTTAAAAAATTTAATTTGAAAAATCTCAATTCTTTTTTTTATAAAAACTTATTTAATATTTATTGAAATTTTTTTTTCTAAAATATAATGAAACTTTTTTTTTATCTAAAAAAGTTGAATTTTAATATTTATTACTTCCTCTTTATAATGAACAGAAAAATGTGGGGTTAATTATATATTATTACATTATTTGCAAAGATAGTCAATGTCTCTATTAGATCTTCTTGAATAAACTTATTCAGTATTTCAAGTTTATCAATCGCAATGATTTGAAGTTTTTAGAACTCATTTAAATATTTAATAATTATAGATTGGATTTAATAATATATTGAATAGTTTATATATTCAAAATTAACTTTCTAAAGTTCATTCTATATTAGCTTCAACCAGTTTATAATTTCTGATTTTATTGAATTTCTTTTAATACAAGAATATCCTTTGAGACCTCTCACATTTTCAATTAAACAAATGCTTACTATATTTATCAAGAATTGAAATAAAGGAGTAAATTTAGATTACTGTAGAATTCAATGAGTTTGTGTAAATTGTGCATTTTGAGATTTTTACTATTCACTTTGGTATCCATAATGATTTATAATCACAATTAAATAATTAATATTCATCAGATTCAATAAGATAAAATAAATAATAAGATTGTAATTTCATTATAATTTATCAATTTTGTCAACCTAAAATTACCAATATTTAATTAATTTAAATGATAAAATCGCTTTTGATTTTCTCACAATTAAATAAATTAAAATTAAATCAAATTCTTGGCAGTTAAAGTTGACCAATTTATGATCTTGGGCTCATTCTAAAAAGAATTCAAAATTAGCTGGACTCTATTATTGGTGGCACTATTTTATCACATCCATTGAGCGACTTAATTTCAATTTAATTTAAGGGTGTAATCA
>ARYC01008937.1:0-16883 GCA_000711775.1 Oxytricha trifallax
GCGTTATCTCCCTCAGGGATGCGATAGAGGGATACCGCTAGTAATAAAGTCCAACTTATTTTGAATTCTCTATTGAACTAGTACCAAAATGTCTAGGTTTCCAGAAAGTTAACTGCCAATAATTAAGATTAATACATATTTATTTTAATTTATTATTCCCATATCAAATGCATTCCTATAATACTATATTTATTTTTCAAATTCACAATTAATTAAAATTTTATCTTGGGGTTTTATCAATAAAATTTACGTCTCATAAAAGTTCTAATTTTTAAATACTAGACTTAAAGATTTGTTTGCTTGTTATTTTATTTATGCATGCCTATATGTATAAAAATGGGAAGAAGTTTCCTGCCCATCTTATGATAAAAATCAATTTTATAGAAATTTCCTGGAAATTAAGTTTTTTAATTTATTTCTAAAAATCTATTTCTTTATTATTTTTTTCTAACATTTAGTAACCGCTTTCGTGATATTAAGAAATTTTATATGTCGGATGAAATTTTAAATATTTATTTCTTAAACAATAATTTTCTCTTATCAATGTATTTAATTTATGGTAAACTTACTATTTTTAACAAAATTACTATCTATATTTATAATATTAATCAGAAAATAGAATACATAAAAAATAATTATCCTTAATTTTCGTAACATGATAAGGATGAATAATAAAATCCCATTACAGTTTTTAAATTTACAGTATATTTACAATAATTTTATGAAAACTCATTTAATTTTATATTAAAAAAATATTTTTACCAGATAACTTCCCTCTTGTCAGTGAAATTCCTCTCCCATATATATTTTAAAAAAATGTCATAATTGATTTAAACGGAAGGCAACCAATAAAGTATAGATTAATACGAATTTAAATTAATTTTAATAACCTATATATTTAAAGTTAAATTATTCTTTTTATACATTAAATTTATATAAACCAGGAAACCTTCCATATTTTTATTATTAATCCTGATTCGTAGTATATTACTTATTTATGTTTAATTTTTCCTCTTCATCTTAAATTGTTTACGATTATTAAATCAAAGGTTCAATATTTAATCTTAAATTTTTAAAACTCTCACTTAGAACATTATCATTATGTTCAATTACTTATTGATATTTTCTTTCAATCTCCAATTCTTCAAACTTCAAGTTATGTTAAATTTAACTTTATTATTTGCAATTTAAAATAATATTATTGAAATATGATCTAATTATAGAAATCACCGAATTTTTAATTAAAATTATATTTGAAAATATAATATTAATTATTTTATGAAGTAGCAGTGTGAACAATAGATTTTTATTATTCATGTGGTTTTAGTGTAATTTTTAGAATATTTAAAAGTATATAATTATTTATCTAGATAATTTTTATTTTATAATAATCATTAGAAAATGATATCGGAAAAATATCAAGCAAAAAATCGACTAAAATCCTGTGATGATTACTTTGTGAAATATCTAGGATGAAAGGATAGACAGACAAAACCCCAAAACCCCTTAATGAGGTTTATAAGTGCTTTGATTTGTAGGGAATTTGTTAGGGGTTGGAGTTATTAATTAAATGCGAGACTAAAATAGCAAGCTTTTGGGTTCTATTTATGATGAAGAGTATATAGATTTAGTGTTTAAACTGTTTTTATGTGATATTTACAGTGAATAAATCAAACTAGTACTAAAATATAAGTCTATTGCGCTACTCTGAAAGCGAAGTCCGTCAACTGTTCGCTCCCACTGTCTTATAGCATTATAATTAAAGCAATAGTAGCTAAATTTTAAGCCTAAGAGGTAGTCAAAGTTTCTATAGAAGCATATTGACTATCTTATTAATGAGATAACTTTGAAGTATTGGGCTCACTTCTTTTAGACCAACGAGCTACTATGTTTCATCGCCAGTTCCCTGAGTTGAAGATCTCTGCTTAGTCTATAGCCAACATCTATAAACGAAATGGTATCTCTTACAAAGGTGTGAATCGTATCAAGAGAGTGATTGATTTCACTCTGCCATTTACAACAACTTAAATTATATTTATCATTAAATGCAGAGAGCATAGAATAATATTAAGTTTATACATGCTGAAGAGGCTGTGTTTACCTTCACCACTTTCATCTAGAAATCTTGTTGTAAGAGGCATAGTAATATAGAAGTATATGATTTGGAAGTCAAGGTATAAACAATGGCAATTCTTGGAGGAATTAGTGAGGATACTGGTTTAGAAACTTATGTAATTCATCATCGCTCTATTAAGACAGAGCAGTATATAGAGTTTTTAGAATAGCTGAGAGAGAAGTACCCTGAATAAGAGATTATACTGTTTGTTGATAATCTTTCTGTTCATAAGACTAAAGAAACAAGGAAAAGTTATGAACAACTAAGAATAACGCAAGAGTTCAACGTAACTTACAGTCCATAGTTTAATGGAATTGAGTTCTACGGGGGTATATTAAAAGGTCATTACAAGAAACTGCTGCTCTACTACTTGATGCATAACCTACCAATCGATACAGTAGACTTTATTAAAAGCTCAGCGAAGAGAGTAGTTAATAATTGGCTTAAAAGTATGCTAAAGAAGGGAGAGTGAATATATATAAATAAGTTTTGTTTTTAAGTTAATGAATATATAAGTCACATTTAAAATTCTATAGTAGGAGCTGGCTTCTCTTTCTTTTCTTCCTCTTAAGTCTTATTTGGGCCTAGGTTTCTTCTCTTGCTGGCAGCTCCAGCATCTATGTTCATTGACTCTGGAGGCTAAATATTTGAATAAAGTCTTTTGCTAACTTCATACTTTGTCTGGGATTTTCACTCTCTGTGAAGCTTGCTCTATTCCTTCATCAAGAAGATGCCAGTACCAGATTTTTCTAAAGAGTTAAGCGTCAAATCTTACTTAAAATATAAGGGTGCTTCTGCAGCTCTGATAGCCAGCTCTCACTTATCTTGATCCCTTATTTGTCCTTATCTTCTGAAGAGATGCTGTACCTTTTTATATGAGATTCTTGAATAATTTCTTTCAAGTAATCACCTTTGATAGTTGCAAGTATGCCAAAGAAATAGTTTCTTTCAGTTATTTTATTTGACAACTGCTTCTATGTAGGCAGGTACTGCGAAACCTCTGGGTCGTTCATAGCATATAAGTTAGTGACTGAAATTTCTGGATAGTTTGGAAACTCTGCAAACTTTACATCATAAGTTTTCAATGCTTTCTTCTCTTCGCAGAGTATCGCTCATAGAAATGATATTTTAGTACCTTATATAGTTGGCTGGAACAAACCAACTACATAATCAAGATTAGCTACTATGTGTTCATTACCTTGCTGCACCAGGTACCGGTGCAAATCCTTCTTTTTTCTAAATCTTTGAATCAATTCTTGTGCTTGCACTCTTTTCATTGCATCATTCATTGACTCCATTTTATTTACATATCTAAGAAATGATATTCAAATTTATATTTATTGATTTCAATTATATACCTCTGTAAAACTTACTATTAAATATGGGCATCGTATAGGAGGTAAACCTCTAAGTAGGATAATGGAGAAGGTTTTGAGAACTGGTTTCAAACTTGAGAGATTGATATCAATTTCTACTGTTATAGTTCCATATTTTTAAATTTAAATTGGTACGTACTTAATTAGGAGCAGCTCCTAAATTGCTAGTACTTAAGTAGGAGCTTTAATTAATGCTAATACTTAATTAGGAGCACCCTAATTTTAATCATAAAATGACAAAATACCTCCTAAAACAGGACGTACTTAATTAGGACCACCTCCTAAATTGGTACGTGCTATAATCAACTTATTATTGAAAGTTAAAATGATTACTTTCTCACATATATTTAGAGCTGATTCTTATCTTAGCACTCATATATCTTCTCTTAAAACTTCCCTTGAAACTTCTAGGCTTGGAAAGCTCTCATATAAGCTTTCAGTTATAGAGGCAGTTTTATAATTTTAAATTCAAATTTAAATATGAGCGCTAACATTTTAAGAAAAACAACAGCATTCATCAAACTAAATGAGACTTACCTTTGGCGTCAATAAAAAGTGTGAAAGCTGTGAGATGAACTCTCATAAGGAACTACCAGAGCTATCACTTGAAGTATCTGTTATTAAAATAGAAATTAATAATAGAAAATTAATGGCAAATAAGTGTGTTGGAGACAGAGAGGAGGAGAAAGGTATTAATGAAATTCCTATACAAAGTGAAGAAGCTGAAGTCTATTTTTGTGAGCTATGTGAGAGAGAGATTTTGCTCATAAATCAAGCTGGTACAGACATAAGAAAGAGCATAGAGAAGCCAAGCCCACTGTATACTTAAAGCATGATAAAATAGATGGAAAGTATGACTGCTTTGAGTGCCATAAGCAATACTCTCATACAAGAGACTTGAAGAAACATCTTTTAAAAGCTCACAAGAAAGATATAGAAGTTGAGAATCATGAAGTTGATCTGAAGCTTCTCAACAAAAGAAAAGCGAGGGAATATTTTAAGGTCGTAGTGCCTGAATAAGCAAGAGAGTTAGAGTACGTTATGAAGGCACTCAACCAACTGACCTCTGAAATAACAAAAATTATGATCAAGATTCAATACAAGAAAATACCGGTTCTTGCTTAAATTGATCAGATACTTCTCTTTAAAGCTTCCTAATATTAGAAGACTCCTTTGATAAGAAAGTTATCAATGATCATCAATACGCATACAAGGTGTATCCCTTCAACTATCTTAAAGTGATGATAAATATTAGATGGAGTTTACAAATGAGTATCAAGTACTCACTCAAGCAAAGTTTAAAGAGTGTAGTTACTTAATCAAGCTAGATGCTGTTCTCCTTGCCAAGGATGATGTTGCTTTCAGACTTCCACTCTAAGAAATGGCCCTAAGAGATTTCATAACAGATTAAAGGAATCATAAGTAACTTGGATAAATAGCAACTCAGACCGTATAAGGTATAAAAGAGCTTCGTAAGTTAGGGTTTGTTCACAGAGATTTGAAGTCAGAAAATATAATCATAAACTTCTCACCTGTAAGAGTAGCAATAATCGATTTCAACAGAGCCTAAAGAGTGGAGGAACTGTAATGGGAGCTCCAGGCTATTATCCAGAAAGAGAAGATTGGAGAGATGGAGACTTTTATTGGGATGTGTGGGCTTTAGCAGCAATAATAATAGAGTGCGATATGCCTGCAATGAATACTACTCTACAAGATGCGAGAAGGATGCTAAACAAAAAATAAAACAATTTATTGACAAAACAAGAGTATCTCAATCAATGAAACAAATGGTAGAGTCAATAATAATAAAACCAAACTCAAGATCAGACATATCAATAGAGAAGATAGAGTTGTGGTTAAGTAAGATAAACTTCAGACCTCTCCCACATTACCAAAAGTTCATTTTGAGTGATTAAATAAAATACATTTACTATAATTTAACATTAAAACCTATTAATAACCCCAACCCCTAACAAATTCTCTACAAATCAAAGCACTTATAAACCTCATTAAGGGGTTTTGGGGTTTTAGTCTAAACCCCAAAACTCTTTTTGTAGCTTGATTGAGTTTTTGATTGATAAGAGAAGACAGTTAGTGCATACTTTATTAGAGTTATAATAGGGTTTATGAAGGTATTTAATGATTAAATATTTTTAATTTAAGAGAGTATAACAAGCGAGTTTTTAAAATATTTCCCACAAACATAAGCTTAGAGTCATGTATTAGTTTTCTAAATTTTATCTTTTTTAGTTGGTTTTTTATTGTTTCTATTGTAATTTTATGATCTGAATTTGGTTTGTTGATAGTAGAGTATCCAAGCTCTCTCATGCCTCAATTAATCTTTTTATTATTTAAATGTTTTTTGATTTTTTAGGGGGCACCTGTCTCACCACCAAACTTTTTATATATATAATTTTTATTCAAATAAGTCATGGATCTTGTATTATTTGGGATGAAATCACTAATAAAGTGATAGAAATAATATTTAGCAACTCTTAAGATGAGTAAAGGTAAACTTAAATTTAATTTTATCATAAAATACAGTTTATTTTAACATGGAATATGACATAAAAGGTAGTAATTATTTGCATTAAATATTAAATATAAAAAAGTTTGGGGGGGAAGTTTCCTGCACTTTTTTTTTATTTATGTAAAATTTAATAAATTTTACATAAGATATAAAATTTTACACTTTTTGACTCATTAATATTAAGAGGATATTTATCCATCATTTTAGTAGTTAAAGAAAATAAAGTCTTACATTATATAGGAATGGAAAGAATAAGATATATTGAATTAGAATTTCAATAACAATTGGTTACAATACTTGGAATTACTATGAGTACAGAGAGGAGATTATAATGGTTAAGATACAGAAACCAACAAATATCAGATGAAATATGTCAGAGTTGATGGAATCTGGAGAGATATATTGAAAAAATGATTAATATAATAAAGTACATTTATATCACGAAAATAGTTCGGAAGTTGGTTGATAGTTATTATAAAGATTAATTTAATAATACAAAAAAGATTTTAAAAAAAGTGCAGAAAACTTCCCTAAAATTTTATTTTTTATCATAAATCAAATCGGTGCAGGAAACTTCCCCCCTCAAAAGTTTTTTGAATTGATAGACTCAATGCGCTTTCTATAGAGGATTTATTTTGATGTAATTAATTTTAATATATCGAATAAACTATATTTTATTTTGAAATGGCCAAATTTGATCGTCTATAGAAAGCGCGTTAAGTCTATCAATTCAAAAAACTATTTTATATTTATTATTTAATACAAATAATTACTACCTTTTATGTCATATTCCATGTTAAAATAAACTGTATTTTATGATAAAATTAAATTTAAGTTTACCTTTACTCATCTTAAGATTTGCTAAATATTATTTCTATCACTTTATTAGTGATTTCAACCCAAATAATACAAGATCCATGACTTATTTGAATAAAAATTATATATATAAAAAGTGTGGTGGTGAGACAGGTACTCCCCGATTATTTTTTTAGAATCTCTATCATTCTTGCAGCTAAAGTTATCGTTTCTAGTGAAGTCGCTCTCTATTCAGTAAAAATTTAAACATTCGCCAGAAATTAAGAAATTAATCAAGAATAATCTATAGTATATTGTAATTAATTAATTTATCAATTTATTAATAATCCTAATTTACTAATTAAAACCACACTCCAACCCAAACCATATATAGGTTTGGGTTGGAGTGTGGTTTTAATTAGTAAATTAGGATTATTAATAAATTGATAAATTAATTAATTACAATATACTATAGATTATTCTTGATTAATTTCTTAATTTCTGGCGAATGTTTAAATTTTTACTGATTATTATTACTACTAGAACCCATATATTCTATTTAGCGTCTTCATCTCCAATCTTCTCTATCTGGGAAGTATTCAGGAGTCCATTATACATTTCGGAGACTGAAGCTTGAACTCTTTAAGTTCTGTTGAAATCAATAATATAAATTATAAGAGGTTGAAAAATCATCATGATATTTATGGCTTTATTTATCCATGAATTTAACCGAGCTTGTGAAGCTCTTTTATTCCCTCATTTATATGTTGTACTATCTAGCCATATTACCTTTGGCATCTATTGCCAGATAAAAACTCTCTGTAAATCATTTTAAGGAAAGAAGTCTAAATGCTATACGATCTTTTTCAAGTTAAATGGCATCAAGATATATATTATGCTTGCACTCTCAAAACTTTGATTGTTATAGAGCATAATACTCATTAGTGAATTCCATTTTAATTTGTCATCAGCAAGGAAGTAATTGCATAGAAATATTTTATAAGCATATTAGTCATCAGTGATGACTCTCTTCTCTACTTTATCCTCAAAAGTGAAGTAGCTTTCAAGCCAATATTCTATGTCAATAACTTTTAAGATAGGAATATTTATCGCCTCAGTTTTTAACATGATTTTGTTTATCTCAGAGTGAGGAAAGTTCTTGACTACTTTTTTAATTTTGACTTACTTATGTTCCTCTTCTCTAGAGACTCGATAGGATTTCTTGATCTTCTTTTTTATAGGAATCTTTATCCTGTAGGTTCATGAATAGATACAAAACTTTGATTGTGCTTTTTAATTAAGTGCACTTTAAAATCTCTTGAATGAGAATATGGCTTCTCACAGAACTCACACATATACTTCCCATCCTTATTTTCATGCTTTAGATATAAACGAGCCATATTGTTTTAAATATCTCTGAAGCGCCTCAAGTAAGTTGACTTGTAGAGTAAAATTTTATTGCATTCTTTGCATTAATATTAAACTTTAGCTGGTAATATTGAATGGTCTATGGCGGGTTGATTAACCTCCTCCTCAAATTGCACAGCTTCTATAATGATCTCCTACTTAACTTATATTAAAATCACAAAAGCTATTCTAGTATAGGTTGTCAAAAGTAAGCTCACACTAAGAACAAGCGTCTCTGTTCTCTATTTATTGGTTGTTTGAATGATAATTCTGATTGACTTTACCCAAGTAATGCCGCTCTTCTCAAAAGGTTAGCGCTCATTTAGTTTGATGATTATTTTATTATAATAATAATAAAATCAACCTTGATAAACTATAATAGTAAAGAATAAGACACTCTAGTAATTTCTTTGCTGAGAGGTAAGTAAAATAAATAACATTAAAAGGCTATAAGTTGACTTATATTATGAGTAAGTTTTATGTTTAGTAAATTAAAAAGCTGCAAGTTTAGTTTCTCTAGGAAGTCCTCCAAATCAAGTTTAAACTTAATTTGGAAGACCTCCTAAAAAAAATTAAAAAAATATCAGGAGAAATTTAATGAAAATCAATCTGTGAAACTTGGAGTAAGTTTTTCAATCATTGACTTCAAGGCTGGTTAAAGTTTTAATTGGAAGGGTCTAGAGTCTTCTTTACTTTCAATGTCTTCAGCTTTATCAACAAAGATTATTAAGATTCATTTGGAATTTCCTAAATCTAACTGAGTTCAGAACATTGTTCTATAAATGCTTTTTGATTCATTTTCCTCAAAATAAAAATAGTACAGGAAGCACACTAAGGCACCCAAAAATTCAAAACAGAATTTTCTCTAAATCTAGATAGAATTGTGATAAAAGTACCAAGAATGAATTCAATAGTTTTGATCAGTTAAAGTTAGAAAAGCTGCAAGAAAAAATTTAACCGTCACATGAAAGAGTGAATGCTTCTCAGAATATCTTTTAAAGGTTGACCTCCAGTAGGTTCTCCCTATTTAGTAATAAGATTATAATAAAATAAGAATGGATATCCATAATTTTATATTTCATTAAAATTTCTAGAAAGAGGGAACAAGAGAGGCTATGAATGATGCAATAAAGAGAATTTAATCTCTAGATTTAATAGAAAAATTTCGAAGTAAATAGGACCTCTATCGGTACTTGGTATAGCAAGGTAAATTATCATCCTGATCTATCATAATTATCATAGTTGGATTGTTCTTGACAACTTAGGAGGAAACTAAAATTTCATTCTTAAAAGCCTTACTAAGCGAATAGAAAAAACTTATAAGTCTAATAAAATAAGGATGATTGAGATTCCTAATTACCTTGAAAAATCAGTAACAAACCTATATGACGATGCTATGAGTGATCATAATGTTCTTCTATACCTTCCATCAAATATATAACTCTCTAATAAATTGGCAGAAAGATACTTCTTCTTTGGTGTACTTGGAACTATGAAACCTAATTACTTAAATGAAGTAATTTAAGAAGCTGACAAGAAATGCTACATCATCTCCTGAAGAAAAAGAGAAGCAGGAAATTAAAATTAGTGTGTCTGGCTGTAGGAACTCCAAAAGCATCCTTTAATTTTAAGTATGCTTACCCTTTTAACTTTAAAAATACATGGAGCTGCTATTTAATTTATGAAAGACCCGCAACAAATTAAATAGAGAGCAAAGCATGAGTTGTGTAAGAGAAACTACAAAAATTTATAAAATTCAGACGACATGAACATAGATGCAGGAGCTGGCACAAAGAGAAGAAACATGTTCCCAAGCAAGATTTTAGAGGAAAAATAAGAAAGAGAGCCAATTCATTTTTGGGCTAATTTAATGTGTGAACTTATATATTCGCTTAAATCTAAAGCTTATTTATAAACACAAAATCTACCTTCTCTTGCGCATACTTTAGCTTTATCATCGCTGACTCTTTTAAGAGCACTTTTTATAAAATCTACAGTATCTTTCTTCAAATCGTGCATCATGTGACAGAGTAGAAGTTTCTTGTAGCGGCCTTTCAATAGCCCCTAATACAATTCAATTCTTTTGAGCTGAGGATTGCAGGAAACATTAAATACAGGTTTTATGTTTAGCCTTCATATTCTTTCCTTGAACTATCTTAAAACAAATAATCTCTTAGTCAGCGTACTTATCTCTGAGTTATTATAATAACTTTATGTATTATTCGGTCTTTATTAATCGAGGGTGGACAGAATAAACCTCGAGACTAATATTTTCGCTTATTCCACCAAGAATAGCATGAATTTAAACCTTAACCTTTTAATCATAAACTTCTATATTACTGAACCTCTAGTCACAAGACCTTGATATGAATTTATTGAATGTAAATACAGCTTCATCAGCGTGTATGAACTCAATATTATGCTCTTAGGCTCTCTGTATTTAATCGAATATATAATTTAAATTATTCTTATAAATGGAACATTAAAGTTAATTACTCTCTTTATGCGATAGGCAGTCTTGCAAGATATTCCATTATTTTTATTTATGTTTGATATAGATTTAGTAGAGAGATGAGGCTCAGGAAATTGGCAATGAAACATCGCAGCCCTTTAAGCCAGAAAGAAATGAGACCATTATTTAAGAGTTTTAATCATTAATAAGATAATCGATATGATGATGATAAAATATTAAAAGTCTTTTAGGCTTAGAATTATATTTACTACATTCATCACATTCATAGCGCAACTTAAACATTAGATCTTTATACTCACTTTATCCTCGCATTTATTCTATAAATTGCTAATATTTAAACACGAGACCCCCTACTTAAACCATAAAAACCCTTATAAAGTATGGCTTAATAGTCTACTTTTATCAATAAAAACTCAATCAAATTTCCGAAGGGATTTTGAGTGTTTATTTATTATTTAGCCTATGCAATTCTTCTTCTCAAGATTATATAGCTATTTGGCACTCTCAATACTTAATAACTTTAAGAGACTATATTTAAGATTATAGGTCCAAAATATAGGAATTTTTGCAAAGACTTAGAAGGAGCTTAGTATTTTAAGATATGCTCATAGAGATTTATACCCTGAAAAGATTATGCTTGATTTTAATCTCTCAGACTAGCAATAATGCATATTAATTCATAATAATGAGTTTAAGCGCCTGGCAACCTTTTTGAGTCCACCTAGATAATTTCGAGAGAGGGAGGACTGGAAAATTGCGTTATTGAGTGGGGTATTTGGGCTCTAATAGCAATAATTGTTGGATGCGATATGCCAAGAAATGATTTCTATGGCTGAAAGAGATAGAAAGATTCAAAGAAGAGAACTTAGCAACATCTAGACTAGAATTATACAAAAGGTAAAATGAAAGATATAGCTGAGCAGATAATTATTAAGGCTAACCATAGACGAGACGAAGCAAGCATATAACCAAATAAAAGTTGGTAAGTATGTATTAAGTTTAGAAAGTTGGCGTATGATGCCAATCTATTTTTTAAATGAATAATTATAATAAAACATCTCTAGTACAAACTAATTTGCATTACAAATATACCCTAACCCCTGAAAAAAACCTATTAAACCCTATTAAAGTATGCTCTATAGTAAACCTCTATAAAACAAAACTCAATTAAACTACTATATAGATTTTGTGATTTTTAATTACTAATTATGATATATTTTTATGAAATTTTGAATGATAGTAATTTGATATATTTTATTAAATCGTTAAAAAATAGATCGGATTCAAAACCCCAAAACCCTTTAGTGAGGTTTATAAATGCTTTGATTTGTAGGGTATAGTTGGAGTCTTATTGGGGTTAGTAGAGAAAACGCAGGTTTTTGAGAATTAAAACAATATCAATTATTATTAGTGTACTTAGTTCAAACAGATTTTATATGCTTATCTTTGTGGAACCTCTTGAATCTAGCTTTCTGGAGTGGTTAATATTTATCTTCTAACGATTATCTTGGATAAGATGGAGCTCTTACCATTATCAACTCTACAAGCTTCTTAATTTCATTGTAGACGTATTCCTGTTAAATATGTTTAGAAGCCAAACTTATTGATTATTTTTCGTGCTTTGTTCCAAAGTAAGACATACTTTCCATATCGCACTTTAAGATTATAGCAGTAACTGCCCAAATATCCCATTTAGCAGAGCTATAAGTTCACTTTTCCCTGATTGGAAAGTATCCAGGTTAGCCAAGCACCTTAGCCAAAGTCACTATTTCTTATCTTATTGCTCTATTTAAATCAATGACTACAATTTCTAATGGACAGAGATTTAAAATAACATTTTCAGGCTTCAAATCTCAATATACATACCCAATTTCATTGAACTCTTAAACACCCTTAATTATTTCTGACCGTATCTCATTTAAATCATCTGGTTATCTATTATGATAGATAAACTCTCTCAAACTCATTACAAACTTTTTCAGTCTTAATGCGACAAAGCCATGCCCAAGAATAACTCCAACAAGTCTAAGTAAGTTCTTAAACTATTCTTTCTAAGCCTTCCTCAGTATTATGTTTTCATTTGTAAATTCATTTTGATACTGCTCGTTTTTAATGATATACTTGAAAGGATATACTTTGTAAACATAAACATCAACTACTATAAGATTTGCTTTTGCAGGTACGTTTATATTCAAGTAGTTTTCAATACAAGTGCTGAGATCAACTGCATTTAATGCTGGTATGTTCATAGCTTCGCTTAGAAGCATGCTGAAATTTTATTGACTTCTGGTTGGTTCATCGATTCAAATTTCTTCTGCCTCTTGTGTTTCTCCTGCTACTCTCTCTATTATTCAAGAGTATTATGTTTTCTTTTAGCTGGTACTAGTTTTTTAGTCTCTTAATCTTCAATCAAGAACTCGCTGAGGTGATGATTTTGCATATGCCTATTAATTTTAGTTGAGATAGTATATGATTTCATGATGTCCTGCACTAATACTTACCATCTACCTTTTCATGCTTGAAATAGATCTTGGCTTTGCCAGAGTGTACCTCTTTCATGCGTCTCTTCAAGCTTTGTTCGGTTGAGAAATGATTCTAGCAGTCTTTACATTGATATGTTTTTATCTTTTCGATTGGTTTCTGTTTTTTAGCTCCTTAACATTATCAATTTAAGTTTAAAATCCTATCTCTGCACTCTCCTTCTGGGTTAATACTTCTATGATAAAAACCTAGCTTCAAATTCAAGAGCTCTTAGCTCTACTCCCTCTCAACATAAATAATTTCAGTCTTTTTAGTTGAGCCAAAGTTTAGCTATGATTATCCAGTTCTAAGAGAGATTGCTTTACTATTTAAGTTAGCCGCCATGTTTAAATTCAAATTTAAATTTCTATTATAAAGCTCTAATAACCTTACTAGTTATAGTTACTCTGTATAATACCTTCCATAGCAACAATAATGGTTGATTTTGAGGTGTAAGAGATCATATTTATACTTAGTTTAAAACTATAAATTTTCTAATTTCATGCTTAATATTCTTAATTTTGGTACTAACTAACAAAAAATTCAGGTTGGTACTGGTACCAATTAGGTTTTGAACCATTTTTGAACTTTTCCATTAAAACCTCACTTTATTAAAAGTAATTAGTAATTAAGTTTTGGTACTATTAAATTGGTATCAATTAAAATTAAACGAATTTAGTACCAGTACTAATTTAATGGAACTATATTGATAAAAATGGAGCTCAATCTCTGCAGTTTGTTACACCTTTTGCAAACTTTCTCCACGCATCCTTACCAGGTTAACTTCCTATAAGATGCTCATATTTAATAGTAAGATTTTAAACAATAGGATCTAGAAGACTATAAATTATAATTTGAAATTCATTAAAATGAAGAGGAACAAGGATGGAATCTATAAGTACTGCAATGAAGAGAGTTGAAGCTTAAGAAATAATCTCAAGATTTAGAAGCAAGGTAGATCTCTATCGATACCTCACTCAGCATGGTAACCATGTGACATATACTTAATCATATACTATAGTGGGTTTATTCCTTCCAACGATGGAAGTTACCAAAATTTCATTCTTAAAAGCTATACTCTGCGATGAGAAGAAAGCCTTCAAAAACAGTGAAATAAAGTTGATAGATATACCAAACTACCCAGAGATTTCAGTCACTAATCTCTACGAAAATGCGATTAAAGATGTAGAGTTGGTAGTTTATCTTCCAACCAAGAAAAAACTCTCTAACATGCTTCCAGAAAGAAGTTTCTTCTTTGGTGTTCTTGGTACTTTAAGAGAGAGTTATCTAAGAGAGATCATTGAAGCTCACAAAAACGCTACTCTATTTCTCCTGAAGATTAAAAGAAGCAAGGCATACTAAGAAGCGAGACCTGGCTCGCTGAGCTTAAGAAGCATCCATTCCTCTCTAATAAGCTTTGATTCATAACTTTGTAGGGAAATCTGGAACTGGTATATTCCTAATGAAAGAGCATTCAAAGTTCACATAGAGAGAAAGTCACAGACAATTAATGAAGTTAGCAAGAGACTCTATAAAGATGTTTAAAAGACAGATGAAATGAACATAGATGCAGGAGCTGGAACTAAGAGAAGAAACTTAGGGCCTGTCAAGCCTTAAGAAGAAGAAAAGAAAGAGAAGCCTAATCCTTTTAAGGGTCCATTTAATATGTGAACTATTTCATTCATTTAAGTCTAAAACTTATTAATAAACATTCATTCTTCCTTTCCTTGCACATATCGTAGTCTTATCCTTACACACTCTCTTGCAACTACTTTGTATTAAGTCTACTGTATCGATTGGTAAATCATGCATTAGATAATACAGCAGTAGCTTCTTGAAGTAAGTCTTGATTAACTCCAGTAAAATTCAATTCCATTAAATTATGGGCTATAAGGAACATTGTATACAGGAGTTATGTTTAACTCTTCATAACTTTCTAAGACTCCTTAGTCCTATGAACTAATAAGTTTTTTATGAACTAATAAGTTTTTTATGAACTAATAAGTTATCAACAAACAATATGATTTCTTAGTTGCTATACTTCTCTCTGAGCTTATGCAAAATATTGATGTGCTGCTCTCGCTTAAAAGAGTGAGGATGAATGACATAAGCTTCTAGACCTTAATCTTCACTAACACCAGCTAAAATTGCGTGAATGGCAACCTTTACTTTTTAGTCATATACTATTATATTATCGTAATTTTTATGCCAGGACTTATTAATAAAAGTGTTGAATGCAAACACTGCTTCATTAGTGTGAATGAACTCGATGTTATTATTGATAAAATAGAAAAAGATAGGAAATTGAATAATTAAATAAAGATTCAAATATTTAAAACTTGGTCATAAGTCCCCAGCTGTTCTAATGACCAAGAACGAAAATGCTGCTATTAGTGTTAAAGAGCTAAGAGTTTATTGATTCATCTACTTTTGTAGCTTTTAAACAATTTCTACAAATTCTATCAACAGTTACGAGTATAGTGGTGATTTGAAGCTTGATACTCTCAACAGTTGGTGCGAATGCTGGTAGTAATAGGTGGGATACTGCGACGAGAGTGCATAATGGTGGTGAGAGTGGTGCTTGAGAGTGTTGATTCAACCATACAATGCTCTTGGGTGCTAAATGTAGAGATTCAGGCTCGTTAAGGTTGTGACATCTATGTGAGGGCACGAAACAGTCATGATTGGCTATAGCCACGAAGTTGGTGTCTCGAATGCGCGCAAGCGAGGGAGGTTGTGATGGTTTGGAAGGTTTGATTGATTAAACTTAAACTTAAAAGTGTAATATGTAATAGTTGGTATTAATCACTAATCTAATCAATAACTCGAACGTCGTCGCGATCCTTGCTGTCCTTAGCCACTATTGGTATGTTGTCGATTGTTGCCAACATTTGATTCAAACGAAGCCGTGCTTGATGGTGCTGCACCACTGCTTCACGCTGAAGGCCCAGAGCTTGTTCACGTCAGTCTTGGTCATGGCTTTCAGAATCTCCGAGAGCCGCTTTACGAGGTGGATCCTACATTGGGTTAAGCTTACTATACTTACTTGCTGTCAGCTTGCTCCTATCGAAGGTGCCTCTTGATGTACGAGAACAACTGCTCGATCGGGTTGAGCCAGGGCGAGTACTCGGCGTTGAATAGGACTGTCACCTTGAACTTCCTGGCTGTAGCCAGCACCTCCGAATACTTGTGAATGACTGCGTTGTCCATGAGCAGCACGATCCTCTTCGACGCGAGGTCCTTGTCAGTGCGCAGCTGGCGCAGGGTGTGATAGAGGAAGTTCTCGAACAGCATGGCATCGAACGCACCCTCGATGACCTGACTCGAGATCAAACTGTCCTTGGTGATGGCCGCCACGAAACTCATGGAGAACTGCTGCCGCTTGGTCGCCTCCTTCGCGATTGAGAGATTCCTTGCCAAGACCCCATACTTGCCTAGGCGTTGGTTGGCTTGTTCGCGCACCGTTGCGATGGGAGTGTATTACTATAGCGATTCGATGCAACCACCACCAGTATTCGCTATACCTGGTTGCATGACCATCTTACTAGCTATGCTTGACTCTAAAACATCTGAAAGTTTGGTTTAAATCAGAGAAATTGCTTACTTTCCTAACGATTCTTTGCATTGTAGCTGCTGCTCCCATCCCTACTCGATAACTTTAATGCA
>ARYC01008938.1:0-21300 GCA_000711775.1 Oxytricha trifallax
GGTTATGTTCATAGAGACTTAAAGCCAGAGAATATCATGTTGAACTTTCAGCCTCTTAGAGTTTATATTATAGACTTCAACGGAGCTCAAAGATTGCAAGCCTGTGCATTAGGAAATGTATACGGCACTCCTGGATATTTCCCAGAGAGAGAGGATTGGAGAGATGGAGACACTTAATGGGATATTTGAGCTCTAGCAGTAATAATAATAGAGAGCGATATGCCAAGAAACGATTACTTTAGCTGCAGGGGTGAGAGAGATTCTAAGCAGAGAATCAAACAATTTCTCGATAAAAATAAAATAAATGGAGGTCTCAGAGAACTTGCATACTCAACTATTATCAAGCCAAGCTAAGACAATTAACAGACAATAGAAACAATTAAACATCTTCTTAGAAAGGTAAAATTCAGAGAACTACCACATGACTCTAAGCTTATGTTTGTGTGAAATATATTAAAAATTCGCTTGTTATACTCACTTAAATTACTAATATTTAAACATTAAACCCCTTCATAAATCCTATTAAAACCCTAGTAATGCATGCACTAATAGTCTACTTTTTTCAATCAAAAACTCAATCAAACTACTGAAAGGGTTTTGGGAATTTTGATTTTCATTATTGGTTTTAGCATATTCAATTAAATTTCAGTTCAAAACAATTTCAATTGAATATTAATGGGATTTATTTAAATTAATTTTTTAATATGTTTCTATTTTTTACATGTGAGACTATTTTATTACTTTAATCTTTTGAATTTATTATTAATATTTAATTACTATGAATTTTAACATTTTTCTCATAGAAATAATAATGTTTAAATGATTGTTTTATGATGATATTGCTTTGACAAAAGTTTATTCATAAAAAAAAAGCTTTACTTAACTTCTTTTCTTTTTGTCTCATATTTTTCGTATTTTGTGAGTCAGTTTGAGTTTATGTTCGAAAGTGGAGCTCTAAAATTTTGATCTGTAGCTATTTACTCTTTGGAAATGTTATAAAATAAATTGATATTTTGATTTTTTGCATTAATATCTTATAAATTACCATTGTTATATTGTTATTATTTTATTTTATGTTTTTTAATATCTTTTAATATACCTTTTTAAATTCTCGCTTTATTGTTTAACATTTTTATTATTATTATATTTTATAGGTGTATTAAAAATCTTAACTTATATAATCTCTTTATTAACATATTTAAATTGTGATGAAGAAATTTATGCTTTCTTTAATTCCATTATTTTCATTATTTTATTTCATCTTTTCTTTATTTTTAATATTTCAGTTTATTTATGTATGGTTGATTAATTACACCATATATCTTATCTTTTGAAATGGTAATGAATTAATTTATTAATTAATTTTTAACTAGGTATTATATACTTAAATTATTAATTCATCAATTTAATAAAAGAGTAAATTTAATTCAAAAAAGAATTTTTGAAAATTATAAATTAAAATTAATATTAATATTAATATTATAGATATTTGGTTGCATTTCAATTATTACACTAAGGTCTTTAAGATAAATATATATATATATATATATATAATATATTATATTATATATATTATAGGCATCTATCACAAAACAGAAAGCACATAAATTTACAGGGTCAGTAATTAAGCAATTTAATGACATTAATCATTCTTAAATTTTATTCCTAACAGCTATAAATGGCGTCTCTGGTATATCAGCCTAATGGCCCCAGTGAAGAGGAAGGCAGAGGTGTTCTAGAGCTAGCCGAGAGCGACGATTTACCAAAATGCCATTGCATGAGGATCTCCAGCATGCCAAAGTGTAAGGATGGAACATAGTCATGAAATAGAAGTACTCTCCTCTGATTGCCATTCCATTACAATTATCAACATCGCAAGGCAGCCAAAGCATATCAGTAGACTCGTATCGTTTAACAATCATTTGACCGTCTCATGCAATACTGACACTACCTGGAATTCGTTGGGTAGTTGGGAGGATGGTTAAAGCATTTGCCCAGTAAAATTTGGTGTATTTGGAATTAGAAGCGAAATATGTGGGAACCACATTAGAGATGAGACTGCTTTGTGTAAACGCAAAGGTTGAAAGAGTAGCAGTGATCTAGAGGCTTGCATTCGCTGCTCCCCAAGAAGGGGCTCATGCTAACGGTTACATACATCTAGATACTCAATCATACACTAGTTCTCTGGAGATTAAAGCAGCGCACGAATGGTTTAGAGATGTGTAAAAGCTACGAGGTCAGCGTGGCACTCTGCAATAGAGAGAGGCACAGGAATCCTTAGATTGGCATCTACCACTACAGGTATAGGGACTGAATCTCTTTTCTTTAGACTGCAGGGGAATCTGCCAAGGGCATGCCACCGCAAACTGGGGGAAAGAGCACTGGTCGCTAGAGGAGATGCTCAGCAGACCAGAGAGATTCGAATAAAGTACATTTGCTTAAATCGTCAGCGTCGCATATACATCCAGGAATGTGAAGAGAGTTCTCTATCAATGCCATAGGGTGGTCCTTCAAAAGAAGATCTCAACAACTCTCAGCCTTCAGCATAGATGTCTAAGCCGGAGACCCCATCTCCGTAGAGAAAAACAAAGAGAATCGGAAGGTGTCCCTTGCCGCCCCCCAGTCGAAGATCTACACGTGAATTTCCCTGCAAGACTATATTATAAAAATGCCAAAGATGCACAATATCATGACTAGCCAGTCAAAGGGA
Source organism: Oxytricha trifallax (assembly GCA_000711775.1). Taxonomy (NCBI): domain Eukaryota; phylum Ciliophora; class Spirotrichea; order Sporadotrichida; family Oxytrichidae; genus Oxytricha; species Oxytricha trifallax. The sequence continues at coordinate 2,711 of ARYC01008938.1, forward strand.
GATGATAAATCCGTAATGGTGGGTGTTATTGAAGATGCAGGGCTTGAGAATCGCTAGAGAAGAGACGATGGCAACTACAGAAGAGGATGCGGTTGGCTACTGACATTGCATGGATTTATGAGATAGCTTCAGAGGATTAGACGAAGATGTAGATGCCTTGAAGGTAGACCACGAGAAGATAGATCTAAAGAGTAATAATACGTCGGCGATGAAGATGATGATTTCAACTACTTAGAGCCAATTTACAATAAACTTGGAAGAAGAGCAAACAAGATGGAAGACTTGAAATAGGAAGATAATAACTACCTAAAAATGAATTTTGCCTCGACATAGGCAAAAAATGATAGTGATAAAGTAAATCAATCTCGACAGTTTGAGATTAAAGCATGAAATAGGAGCAATACTTTGTATCATTTTACAAATATTCGTGGTTTGTTTTTATTGAAATATTTCTAAATACAACTACTCAAACTATCACTTATAATTAAAATTTCCATTATGCCTAATTTTCACATACTTTTATTATATGAAAATTATCTTAAATTATATAGGGCAAATTTTAAAACGAAATTTCCTTTTTGTTAATCTAAACTTATATTTATAACAATCTAAATTCTTCTAGCAACATCCATATTAATCTTATCAAAGAAGTTGTCATTTTGTTATATTATCACATTTTAATTTAAATACTAGTAATTCGATTGATAATTTTAAGAATCTTTGAATATAATTTTGAAAATATTATTTATAATATAATAGTTAGTATGTCTATTTTAAATGTATTGAAATTAGATATTGCTATTATCTATAACTAATTAATTCAATTACTTTCTTGATTTCATTACTTATTAAGTATTAGTTAAGCTTTATTTTGATGTTATTTTATAAACCACAATGGATCAATAGTGACTTTAAGCAACTTTTCCTCATCTAATAGCTTAACTTTAGCCTTATATTCGCTATAATCTTATTTTATATTAATTTATATGAAGTTATATAGAATTTAGATGATAAATATGATCTATTTCTAGTTGATTATTGGTTGATAAAATTTATTTAATATCATTATATTTACTATAAGTAAATATAATAAAACTGCTTAAACTCTAATTAAACCCTTTTATTGTTGATCGCACTAAGATTTAAAGATTTTACTATATCTATTACCCATCTTTGTTTAACAATATTTTTATTACTACCGCTTGTCATCAGTAATAAGTTGCTGTTGTAAATCTTTTTTGTCTGTTCTATTTTCATTTACGATTATTAAATAAGATTGTTTTATTTATTTGTTTGAGTTTCAGTACTTATACTCTATGACTAATTACTTATCTACTAAATTATTAACATGATAATAATATCATTTTATTGATTTAAATGAGCTTACTTTTATATCAATATATATGATATTAATATCGGAGAATGAGATTGAGATATTTATGGATAATTATAAAACCATGTTTGGTTTTCGTTCTCCCCTATTTCCTATAAATTATTCTTAATTAACTGCTTATTATTATGCTATTTATCAGATTAATTATATTATATTCACATATTTAAAATAAAAAGAAATAAAATGTTATTTTTAATAAATTAATCAATCTATCAAGAAACAAAATAATAGTTATTAAACAATTACATATATAGGAAGGTTTTTTATTTAAATATTATGATATAAAATACAATACTGACAGAATAATAATTAAATTTCAATATATTCATTAATACAAAGTTTAAAACATACATTTTCTAATAACTTAAATGCTTGTTTTTTATTTATTCTTGTAAATTTATTAATATGCTAAGAAAATACACCACAAAATCAATCTAGCTATGCAAAAACTCCACTTAAAATGTATTGTTTTTTATGAAACCAAATTCATCAATAATGTTGACAACCTAGCTTAGTTATCTCAGTCAATAAATAAATTTGCAAAAAGAAAGGACCACTTTCACCTGAGAGAATAATTGTAAAGAGTAAGATAAGGTTACAGGCAATTAAAATAAAGGTATTGAGCACTCTTATCGCAAGCTAAGCACCTGGAAAAATAGATGTTGATGAAGAATATACTCTTAATGAATTTTCCATTATAAATATTAATGAGTGACAAAATTTTTACAAGAAAATTAATAGAAAGGCTTTATGAAATAAATGAAAAAAATATATATTGGAGACGAAATACCTACCTACAGCTGATAGATCTTACTAAACTATAAGTGTTAATTAATTTAATATTAAGCTTTAAAGTTTCCTCTGACCAGATTAAATTAATTATTCTAAAATATTCACAGGGTAAAAGAACTGCTAATCTGTACAATATATTAATTGAATTTGTAGATTAAATTGCTAGTAATGGAGAAAATTATCCATATTCTATAAATGTAAAGTATTATATGTCTTAAAATTGCTGAGGTATTCATTCTTTTAATATATATTAATTTTCTCAGTTTTTCATTCTCATGCAAATGTAAATATGGCTCTTTTCTTTTTATATGAAACGATATAAGTATAAGTACCTTTTCAATATAAACATTATGCAAAGTTTAATTCAATTTTAACTAATTTGATCTTGTATGCAGCAGTAATTTAAGTTGAAATCTTGAATAAATTAAAAGCAAACCGTGATAATGCACAGATTTCATACATTTGAAATGTAAAATGATGAGTTTAAGTCTACCAATATGCTTCAATTTGTATAAATAAATATTATAACTCGCTAACAAAAACCGTAAATTTTTCATATAATTTACTTCGGAATCTATAATTTATAAAGAATGAATGTTTACATTAATATACGATTTCATTTTCTAGGTGTTTAAAGGTGAAATGTATATTTATATTCTAAATTCAATTATTAATCTTAGTTTGAAAGATCAAGAACTTATAGAAAAATTGAAAACAACAGCTTAGTGCTATTATAATGATAATATTAAGTACCAAAAAATGTAAAGTACAAGAAGATTAACTTTATATTTAATTTGAATTAATATAAAAGATTGTTAAAAAATGCGAAAATGATGATGAAATGCATGAAATAATAAAATATTAAGTTTTACTAAGCTTATTAGTATTGATGCTTTAACAAGTGTGATTATTCTTTAAAGTAAATCTGGTCTTCTCCATTAGCATCGTCTTGCATAATAATGTCATAGACACTTTCATCTGAAATCATCATCCAAACTCATAGCATTTCCTCTGATTTCCTCAGAAGAGATGAAGCCACTGTTGTCTATGCCTAACATTTTGAATGCATTGTAAAGCTTGCTTTATTCAAGGGGTTCTTTTCATTAATTGAAGCTACAACGATTTCAGAGTAATCGATAAATCTACTCTCATCGATGTTGATCAACTTGATCATCTTCTCAGTGCCAGTCTTGTCCATTTCTTCCCAGACACAATAACATTATCCTCCAAGATCCCTTCAATTGAAAGTTTACCTTGTCGATGTTAAATGACGGAGCACCCTATTTCATGCTTAGCATCATAGTATCACTGACTTTTAATCCCTAGAGTCTTTTCTTGATCATTCTTGGCAGCCAGTCTAGACATTAGCCTTTCAGTATATCTGACTTCCGGTATTTGAGTCGAAATGGTGAGTAAATTTCACATTAGCGGTCAACCAGTGGCACCACTCGACGCGGCTCAGTCTTTCTATCAACGCTGGCACTTCCGATTTAAATACCTCCTCGGGGAGCAGAGATAATTTAACATTATTTCCAAAAGTGATGGTATAAACGTATAGTATGGATTGCTTCGGATATGGAAAGAAGATCATAACTGTTAAACCATCAAATCTCTTCAGCTTGCTGCCCTTTTCCGCTCTGTACTAAGCACTTTCCTTTATGCTTTAGTGCAGGGGGCCTTGGGTATTCACCTACTATCTAGAGGATTTCAATAAGGATGCAGTGAACTGGTCAATAGGTAGGCAGGGGATCCAAAAGCAGTCTACTGTGCGCTCAGCGATCATTGGCGTCGCAACCAATGGAGTTCCCATCCACCCTCGTACTTCAGAGCTTCTCTATAATTTCTTCGCATCAAATGGAACATCCTCAGATGACAGTAGAGTTGAAGGTATTTAGGCAGCAGTGAATATAAAATCTTGTATCATTATTACTCTTTCATTTCTTTCGCATATATCAACAGTCTCAGCTCAAATGAGGTTACTAGATCATGCTCTTCTAAATCACAATGCATAAAGGTGGTCTTTAAATATGCCAATACTCATCTTCCAACAGTTCATAGAGTAGCAAGTATTGTATCTATTTCTAGAAATGGTCATATGATCGTTGGACCATACCAAGCTATTGGTTTTCTATGGCAGTCTTGCCATGTTGATGTTTGTAATGGGGAGACTATCTTGGAGTACTTCTATGATATAACATTTTTTAATCCATTCACTATTGCCTGGTGGTGACCCTTCTATTTTTCCTATGCCTACCTTTTCACTAAGGGTGAATAGGCGGAGACATTAAAGACACCATTAATGGCAGTTAGGAATAAAATTTAAGAATGATTAAATATATTAAAAAGCTTAAATACTAGACTTTTAAATTTGGTTACTTGTTGATCTGTGATAGTAGTCCTATATATATATATTCATAATTTATAAAAAGAAAACTTAAATTTATAATTAATCTATTAAACTAAATACTAATACTTATTAAACTTATCAAAAATGTAAACATGATTAAAAGTAGTTTCATCTTCTTCCTCCTCGTCATCTTCATGTTCATCCTCATCCTAGTCACTCCCCTGTCCTCTCTAAGTGTAGCCTTGCGAAGCTTCAGTCTGCTGACACCCCAAGTCCTACCAGGTAGGACCGCTAAAAAATCTTTTAATATATGTTTTTTGAAACTTACATTTTATGTGAGTGCTGTTGGTCCACCTGCGTCTGATCAGTTAAAATACCTTTTAATATAATAAGTTTTTGATTAAATTTATTAATTTCCTAGTGTAAATTATAATTAATACCCTTGTAAGTTAATGAGAAGTTGACAATTATTAAGAATAATAATCAATTTTAATTTAACTTTGCAATTTTCAAATTCTAATTCAATTCACTCTTTTATTTATATATTTACTTTATGATTTCTATATCTATTTGACTGAGATATACCAGCAAATAAACCAAGCTTTGAACATTTTTAAGAATAGTTGCATGAATGCAGTGAGAAATGAGTTTATAGTTTAGTGTAATTACTTTGAAATAATATGTAATTGATTGTGTTTAATTTTTAAAGAAGTAACCTAAGGCGAGATTGTTAGTTAAAAAGAGGAAAAAATGTTTTCTATAGAATAATTCCAAAGAGAAATGTTTAAGTGTTAAATATCTATTAATAACACTTGAATGTTACAGAAGAAAAAGACAAAGATGGATACAATCTGGAAGTAGTTGTTTTGCAAATAATACAAATGATTTTCTTTCTATTGTTTATTTAGCTCATAAATTATACCAAAATGAGCGCTATTAAGTACAGTTTATTCATAAAAATCACAAAAACTTTATGTAATTACTACCCACATGTAATTAAAATAGAAGAGGACATACCTTGAATAGTGTAATAAGCGAATCTTTAATGCCTTCGAAAGTGCAATGAGCTCAATCACATCAGGCAATGACAATATATTATAAAAACTACCAGTTTTGCTTATTCTTTCAAGTTTAAATAAATAAGCTAATTATTTACATGTCATATCGGCAACTATTAAACGTCTTTAATAGCCCATTAAATTCTACTTCAAATCATTATTGGTGTTTATTGCGTGCGTGTATAAATGACAGCCTTCTGCCTTGAATATTACCTTAGAACAATGAGTGCAACAAGTTGAAATCAGATGAATGAGATTCACGTTTTGTTAAGCCATATAATTAAAGCTTGTAAGATGGGTTGGTAGAATATCATAAAAAATAAATTTGTTTAAATATTCTTGATACCACTTTTTCAAGTCATCAGTGATATAAAGTAATTTATTTTTAATTAAAGAAATATCATTCCATCATGATAATGAAAAATAAGGAGCTTGAGTATTCAGAATAAATGTAAGTAGCAACAAGGATGCCTTAAATCTAATTATTACAAAAATCTGATATGCCTCAATCAGTAGAGAGACAATAAGCATAATTCATAGTGAGACAGAGATAAAAAGCCAAGGACCTTAAATTGGTGAAGTAAACATATATTATTTATGATTTATTTATCAAATTGTTTTAGATTTATATTTTTTACTTATATGATAATTTTTAACTATTTTCTAATAGTTACTCATAAATAATACCTTAATTTAAATGAAGAAAAAAGTTAAAGAGGTTCTACTAATTAAATGACAGTTATTATTCAATCGCTTTAATAGATAGCCAATATGAAATTGTTTATTAAAAACTGTGAGATAGCACTAAAATAGATACTTCAATTGTTCATAAAATACAGCCATTCACTCATATCATTTAAGAAATCCTACAAATCAAAATAGTTGTTAAAACCATAATTTTTAAAATAGTTTTTTCACACTATTGTTATAATATTCTTGACTCATCTTGGTATCTTAACCTAAAGCAATTTATTAAAGTTCTAAAATATAAAAAATTAGTAAAACTCATAAAACAAAGAGTTGAAATTCTAGTTCGAGTAACTATCTTAATAGTTAGTCTCACCATATAAATATAATATCAGCTCAGACTACATCGAGAGATAGTTTATTGTTATTAATAATTTCAATATAATTCAAGTCAATAAGTATTATCTCGATGAATTATACATTAACACTAATCATTAAAGCTATTGTGTATTTGTTAAGAAACTAGCGCCAAAAAAATGTTTAGATATTAAATCATACGGAAATAGATGTAATGATGATAAATTGTCATTTGTTGAGAGGTGAATTTACAGATTCATATTTAATTATTTACATTAAAATAAGGCAATGGAAAGTATATTCATGATTGAGATATAATTAACTAATTATACAGTCCTTTTTTTAAAAAACAGGAGACCCTCTTTGTTATTGTAGAAATACATTTGAATTTGGAAAATTAAATATAATTAAATTAATAATAAATCAAAATCGTGGCAGTTAAAGTTGGCCAATTTGAACGATCTTGGGCTCATTTGATAGAGAATTCAAAATAAGCTGGACTTTACTATTGGCGGCACTATTTTATCGCATCCCTGGAGCGAGATAACTTCACTTTAATTAAATAACACTAATTCAATATATTATACCCATCACATTAAAGTGAAGTTATCTCGCTCCAGGGATGCGATAAAATAGTACCGCCAATAGTAAAGTCCAGCTTATTTTGAATTCTCTATCGAATGATCCCGAGATCGTTCTAATTGGCCAACTTTAACTGCCACAATTTTGATTTATTATTAATTTAATTAAATTTAATTTTTCCAAATTCAAATGTACTTCTACAATATATGATGTTCATTTTTATTTCATTGGACTTAAATTATATATAAATATACATTTTCAATAAACGCAAGTAGCAAATTATAGTTATAACACCATCTATCATATCTATCACTTCAAAAACTCTATAAAAACAAAAGTGAAAACTTTGAAAGACGTTTTAATAAATCTTTAGGAATGAGTAGAGAAGGAACATAAATAATCTTAATGTTAATGAAGATTAAGAGGTGAGAGAATTTTAGCAAGTTATTATAATAATTCTTTTTCTTCTAAAAAATGGTAACCTTTATTTTTTGAAGCTTTACAATATTAATGCATATAAAGTTATAAATATTAAAAACATTCATGAAATACCTTGATGTAATTGAAATTTATGTTTTTTATTGGAATTCTGATGCTAAATTATTAGTTTTAAGGTTTTATTAATCCAACGGTTTGTTTTTCATAGCTATTGAAATTATAGTTAGCAACTATGCAGAAAATTTGCTAGATACTTTTAAGCTTACTTGATATAATTTATTTTGCAAAGTTTAATTACATATCTTTCTAATCATTCAATACTAGTAGAGAAGTTTCACTGAGTTAATTATTTTCTGTAATTTATTATTGATTTGTAAAGTATTACTCAAATTTACACACTCGTATGTGCAATAGCTAGAGATTTCTAACATAATATAAAGCTACTTAAATATCTTAATGACTCATCTCTATTTAAAATAACTCTGAATCATTTTAAGAATTGGTGTATACATTAAGCAATTTGGTGGAGATAAACTTCTGGTTCAATTGTCTCAAGGAAATGATTGTTTTAGTCTATGGAAAGACTAGAAGGAGTCTGTTAAATTAGCAGAGTGTAAGTGTGAATAGAAATTGGAGTAACTCAAATATAAGAATATAACTATTTTCAACTAGAGATATGTGAAATTGTTAAGAGTTGATGTTAACAATTGAAGATTGAAAGAATTTAATAGACTAAGATAATTTAGACTGATTAAGTGTTAAATCATTTTTGCTTAAGGATGCTCGCAAAACTCTTTTCAAGGGAAAGGAATGAAAATTTCTCACTAAAAAGACCCACAGAAAGATAAATAAAGGCATTGGATTAATACATGACATAATCTATTATTGTTTTAGAATCATTAGTGAGATTATCTTTACTTTTATTTATAAAATAAATCAAGTAAGGATGCGCTTTCATACTTCTCTTAAAGTATCATATTTTTACATTCAATTGAGAAATATAAATAATCAGACTCAGTCACAGAAGTTTATAGCTTATGCTGGATGAAAAGATATTTGAAGTAATGATTATGAAGAGGAAGACTCTAAAGATGATTTATACAATGAAGTTCCATGTGTTAAAATGCATAATATTGATGTCCACTACGAAAAATAAAGAAGACGAGAGAATCGGTTTTGATTTAATATAAATTATATTAAACATAACTTTTCTGGTTATCTGATAATTATGCCATTTTAGTTATTAAATAGATATAGTAATATCTATAAATACCTCTTAATTTCACATATTGTAGCAATATACAAACTCCAAGAGCATTTATATGTTTGATTAAGTATTTATTACTGTTATCTACATTCAAGTTGTATATTAAATTTTAAAAGCAGATGTAAGAAGAATAACTGGTGCAAATTTAAAATTTCAAAAGTGAGGTCGTATCTGATGAAAATTCTTAAATCAATTCGGTAGATCTTAGTACCATTTATTCAAATTAAGAATAAATTCATCATATATAGGGGGAACACACTTTTCCAAATATTCGACTTTTCATTTTCGGAAAGAACAACAAATAATTAATAATAACATAAAATCAAGTGAATTAAACTAAGCAACAAAACAGCTAATAGAACAATTAATTTAATAGAGCTCTTTTAATCAGTATATGTTTTTGTAATATCTCTTAAGAAATTAGTGATTGTTTTTAATTAATATTTATACCAATGTATTGAAATAATTAAGAATTTGATAGATTATTAATTAATAAGGTTATATGGGGGATAAATACTGAATCCAAATTAATTAATAATGGTATTATTCAAGAATCACAATTATAAGCTTGAAATTGTTTATTCAAGTTCCTCTTAAGGTTTCCAACATAGCTATATTAAAAATACCTAATTTATAGCAATTCTAGTTATAATCCTATTCATAATTGATAATCATACTCTACCAAGGAGATTCCTTTGTATGGCAATGAATCAACCTTAACATTCTCTAATTTTGACATATGTAGATCATTTATAGTTTAGATAATAACAGATATCGTTTACATTTATTTAATACTTTTTAGCTTAATAATAGAGTTAGTATATCAAGAAATTGCGATTGTTAAGTCAAAGATCTTTATAGTAATATAAAAAATAATGTAACCATTATTACTATAAGATATTTCTAGCCAGTAGTCAATAATTCATCTGTTAAGTTTAGACCTCACAAGTAGCTAGATTTACAAGATAAATAACTTCAGTTACAATTCTATATATATATATATATATATATAAATATAGTGATAGTATTTTCAGTAATTCCACTAGTATTAATAAGTTTTCATAGTTTTTCCATAATATTTGCTAACAGTCATCGCCCCTCATGATAAGCATGAGTATAAGACCATATTAAATTAACTAGGCAAAGAAAATGGTAACAAAACTTAATTATAAGTAGCTGGTAAAGTATTGATCATTACTAAGCAAGCAAAGTGACTTAAAACATTATTATTAAAAGCACATTTTTCTAATCAATTTGTTGCCATCTTTGAAATGGATCTATGCTAATCCTTATAAATATAGTTTCAAAATTCATTCAATGATCTTCAATTTTAATAGATTATAAAGATATTTTCAATTTGCAATCGGAGCAAATACTAATATAAAGATATCATTAATGTTTTACATTTTATTTACCTCCCCAGAAATAAAATTATAAGTTGATAACCATAAAGTTGGGCTATTCTAGGCAAATTCAATTTTTAATCTCTAGTAAAACAGCATAAAATATGTCATCTTTATAAGACTCGATTTATAAATCAATTAGAATAAGAATAAATTGATTATTGTTAAAATAGAATTAAATTGGAGAAATTGAAAAATAAATAAATAACTAAAATCCTAATTGTATATATCTGCCACTAACTAGAGAGGTTTATAGATCAAATTTGATTATTGATAGTTACGTTAACTTAATAAGTCTCAAGGTTACTATTACTACCAATTTGATGATCTCAAGATTAGAAAAATGGTATTGACACATTTTACAGTTAAAATTATCGATTCTCCAATGTATTATAGAGGGATTTTACTGTTTTGACGCATTTGACTGGTAGATTTATTGGTAGACTAGATTTAATAAAATAAATTTGAAATGATACTTAATTTAAATATATAAACATAATTTTAAAAATAATTTTAGTAATAATAATAAGATCACATTGAGGCTCTGGGGACCCCCAATCAATAATATTTGTTAATATATAAGTGTCAAGTCTTTCCTTTGTTATATTGATTTCGTTAATATGAGCATCAACTGCTTTCACTTAAAACAATTTGTTTCTCTCTCATTTTTGTATAACCATATCTTTTTCTTTCTGTGTTCCTTTCTCTGTCTTTGACTAATCTTCAATTTGGGGTTGACTAATCTAATTTATGATTTTAACCAACAATTTGATTTTCCTTAGCACTCTATTGGAGTGTGTTGGTGAGAAGAGCTCTCTATTTTATAGTTTTTAATTTTATTTCAGACTGGGACAGTGGGCTGAGTTGGTCGACTAGTTAAATTTCCCATTGTCTGAACTACGGATTTGTAAAAACCCTGTCAATCTATTAAGAATGAAGATTGGGGATTAAGAATAATAAAATTAAAATTAAATCATAATTGGCTGAAATTAATTATGATAAGGCTAAAAACAAATATACGCACCCTGATTTGTTTATTTTATATAGACAATTATTCGAGCCAATGGTTTTAGTAATTAGCCAAAACTTAATAATTTACGCCAATAATAATTTATTATTAATTTTATTATTCTTAATCCCCAATCTTCATACTTAATTGACTAACGGGGTTTTATTTGCTTATTAAGTATCAAAAAGTCTTTTGAGTAGCTTAAATCTTGGGTCGCTAGGGTGAAAGCTTTAAAATTTACTCATGAGCATGTCTATACTTCTTTTTTTTTTTAAGTAAAATATCTAGCTTAATGTTCACTAACTGTGTGTTGCTATATAGTTCCTTTATACGTTCTGCTGAAGAGTCTGTCAGAATCTGGTCAGATTCTGATGTAAAATTTCGTTGTAATGTATTTGGGAGACTCTTATTTAGTACCCTATTAAGTTTATGACAAATCTAATATCTGGCTATTGCCTAGGAGTGACTCTTTTGGCTTTTCTGGACTTTTTCTTAGATTTCAATTTATTTTTGAATTGAAGAAGTTATGGCTTCTTATTCACTTCTTTTAGAGTCTGGTTGACTTCTTTTGTTTGTGTTATATTATTAAGATCTCTCAACAGGTTCTTTTGGATTTTTTATAAAGATTTTTCTCTTAAGGTCCATTCTAACTTTTCAGCTTCTATCCTTTCCTTTTAGATAGTGGGGTTTTGGTTCAGGGGTCTCTGAGTTATGTGGGATTATAAAGGTTATTTAGGCTTTGTAGAGATGTCTTTCTATTTATTTTACCTGTATATATCTTGTTAATTACTTTTCTATTACTCTTATACTCTTTTTTTTTTATATTAGTTGTTGGGTATTAGCCAGTCTTGTTTATATTTAAGACTGTTAAAGAGTTAAGTAAAGGTTTCTCTCTTTTAGAAAGAGTTAACTGTTTACTTTGGAGCTTTTAAATATGGTTCTGTTAGAAAGTTGAAGAGTTAATAACATTTTGTTTGTAGTTGTTCTTCTTTTTTGGTTATGATATCTTTTTGAACCAGTTGAAGACTTAACTATATAGTTCATTGTTACCATTATTGTCTAGAGGGAGGGAATCCTTATATCTGAATCTGAGTCAGAGTCATTGCTGTAGAACATTAGGTTTCCTCCTTATTTAGTAGAGAGGTTTTTGACGAGATATCTTCGTCTGACATCTAACTGTCTGTTTCCCAATGATCATCATCTATCATTTGATTATTAGTAGCTTTAAATTTTAAGATGCCTTTTTATTGAGAGAGCTTTCGGTTCTTGTCTAGAAGGAGGAACCGGGGTTGAGGAACTCTTTATTCGGAAAGTACATTTCGTTAATGTTAAAGTAAGAGGCAGTTAAATAAAATTATGATTTGAATTACTTATTTTTTTTCAATTTCTCCAATTCAATTCTATTTTAACAATATTATGTTTTGATACTTCAATCTACCTTCACAATGTTAATTATTTAACGGAATACCATAGAATATAATTTTAAAATGAAGCTATAGTTAATTTATTGAATGAATCATATTGTGATACAAAGAATAATTGAATAAATATTGCGTATTTTTTATAGGTTTAGACACAAAATAGAGTGGTGACTCAATTTGTAAAAACTCTTAACATATCAATTTATTAGAAAATTAAAATTGACAGGATTTTATCCCTCAACTCCTAATTTGCCCTCATTAATTCCTTCCTTCATTAATTTAGATTAAGTCAACATATTATATTTAATTATTATATTAAGTTAAATAAGATATAGTAACAGCAATAGCAGTTGAAATTAATTGTTTAACAGAGAGAGCAGCCAGAATTGTGCTTCAAATGGAGATCTAAAGTGATGGAAACTAATTAATAAATTTCAATATAAATGATTCAGGTGGCTCAAAGAATGGAAAAAACTTCAATGAACATTTAGAAGCAAGTTTATCCTCATACAATTCAAACTTTACTGCTTATATTAATAATGAACAGTCTCAAATATTCAACAACATTGATGACCTTAGCATTTATCATATAATAAATTAATATAAATGACAATAGATTTTTAATGAAAAATGCTTCAGTAAATGACAATTCTACCAACAAAGGAAGCTCCATGACCATAGCTGCTTAAATAGCAATGTGTCTTAATTAACTAATGACTAAATAAATAGGAGTAAGAAGCATTTCAAAAAAGAGCAAATGGGTAGACTGAACGATAGTATATTGTAAATTCAATTTAAATTACGCCCTATTTATATAATTTGAATTACTGAAACACATTTAATTTAATGTTTTGAAATGATTTTTATATGTTAAATGCTGCAGGTTATTTGGTAGTAAGAGAGAATTAAACATATAGATCAAGGTTTAACATGTAATTTTTACAAAACTTAGACTGAATAACTTGTAGGAAGTTAAACCTTAGAACCATAAATTATATCTTACTTTTATTGCTTTGTTTCCATAGTTATACTCAAGTTTAGTGAATATCATTATATAGGCAATTAAAATGTTGAAAATAAACAAGAAATTGCAATTAGCTCCCAGTGTCTTGTAGATTAAAATAAGGACTAGATTACATATGTCAAGGAAATGATAGTTCATAGCTTAAATTATACAAATCAATTTATCAATAAAAATGCAATTTATATTCATATCTTCTCAGCATAAATACTGCATTGGTTTCTATGATTTTCATTAGTTCTTATCATAGGATTAGAATCTTCGTCATTAATATTGCTTGTATCAGCATCTTGCTCTTCATCTTCTTCCAGGTCTTCTTCTTCCATATCCACGTATTAATCATCTTCATTGTTAACTACACCTATATTCAAACTAAATATGAAACTCATAATAGTATTATGCTTATATATTTCTTCTGATACATCCTTTATTGAACAGCTTTCTAAACATTATATATCAGCACATCTTTTTATTGTCATTAATCTCAACCTTATCATTATTTATCAACTAAACTCCAAAACTTTTAGGCAGCGTTCATAGCCCAATTAGTGTAATAGACATACTGGGTCTTTTGAATGCTAATTGTATCCCCCTAGTCGTTCTTACATTTATCACAGGCTCTACAAAAGTGATTAGCACTTTCAAAATATACTTTATATGACAAAAGATAAATTATCATTATAATTATTATATAACTTATTTGAAATAAGAAAAATGGTTTTGATCCTAACCTAAGAATAAGGATTGCATAATTGCATAAAATGTTTATAAATATGTATAGTCATTAACTTTTTTGTAATGTAAGAAATTAACTATTTAAATTGCACAGGTTAAAAAGCTATCCGGAATAATAAATTATGGTGCTCTATGATTTCAAATTTCGTGATATGTCAGTAATTTAAATTACAATGCGTCTATATTATACTTTATTTTACTGTTTTACCTTTCTTATTTTTAATAAATATTAAATTTATAAATATATATATATATATATATATTCCGCCCGAGATCCCTCCCACGCCTCCCCCTCCCTCGCCCGTTTACCGAGATCCCTCCCCAACCCTCCCCACCCCTAAAATACCCCATTTCATATCAAATTTTGTACCCACAGGGTCCAAATCGAATTCCTTCTTGACATCTCGACATCATAAACCCTATTTTATATATAAAATTTCATAAGATTTGCAAAATTCTTTATTTCCATATTAGTGCCTTATATGATATAAATTTTATAATTTGACAAATTTCACTAAGTTTGTTAACCATTTTTACACTTTCCCTAATGAAATATAAATATAAAAACTTTTCCATTAAATATTATTAAAATTTTATTTCTAAATAAATTAATATACTGTTATGAACAAAATTTAATTTAAAAAATTTTTACCTCTTAAATCAACTTCATTCGACATAATTCGAAGAAAAAGCCTGATTAATTTTGCAAGTTTTTAATTTTCGCTATTTGAGTAACTTATTTTTCATTATTTTTGAAAAACTCACGAAAATTAAAAACTTGAAAAATTAATCAGGCTTTTTTCGAATTATGTCGAATGAAGTTGATTTAAGAGATAAAAAAATTTTAAATTAAATTTTGTACATAACAGTATATAAATTTTATTAGAAATAAAATTCTAATAATATTTAATGGAAAAGTTTTTATATTTATATTTCATTAGGGAAAGTGTAAAAATGGATGTAAACATAGTGAAACTCATCAAATCATAAAGTTTATATCATATAAGGCACTAACATGGAAATAAAGAATTTTGAAAATCTTATGAAATTTTGTATATAAAATAGGGTTTATGATGTCGAGATGTCAAGAAGGAATTCGATTTAGACCCTGTAGATACAAAATTTGATATGAAATGGGGTATTTTAGGTGTCGGGGTGAGTGTTGGTGTGGATATTGGTGATCTCGCGTCAACCGAGACGGGCTGCGAAGGGTGGTGTCGGTTGGAGGGGATCTCGGGCGGAACATATATATATATATGGATTTAAAATGATTGCAAACGACATCAAACAATAAATAATTTAATTTATTTAATTATGATTTTTTTAATTTTAATATTATCTTTTAGCCTAACATCCCTTATGCATATATAAAATAATATCATTAATTGAAATTTTATTAAATAAATATTTTTCTGATAATTTGATGCATGTAAAAAAGCTTGGATTTAATTTTTAAAATTAAAAAGAAACAATATATATAAAAAGTCTAAGTTTAATAATATTCTTAAAGATGCGATAAAACATTAAATAATTCGAATAAAGAAATAATCATGCAAATAAAGCATGATGATAGTTGACTAAAAGTAAAATTAAAATTTTCAAATTTCTCTTGAACTATTATTTATTCATCTTTCATTAAGTCAAAGATATTATATATTATTAAGTCAAAAGCAACAAAAGATTTTGCATTGAGCAGAAAAAATTTGAGCTAGCAGAAGAAGTCCTTGTCATCTCGAAGTTTAATTTTTATAAGTTTCGTGAAAGAAGACGCGCCGTGAGCTGCATTTTGAGATATGCAATCACCGAAAAAAAACCACGTTTGAGTTTCTATCTGGTCCGGGTCAACTTGGCCAAAAATGCGGTTATTTTTATTTTTGAGAAAAAAATTATATATTCGGTGTCATCCTGATTTCTTTCTTCATTATCATGTCCTCCCTATGCCAACTAAATTCTTTCTTTTATTTTAATTTTTAGATTCGATTAAACTCTAAAAATTGAAGAAATTATGATCATTTTTCATATGTAGCTTTTGGACCATTTTATTTGCATTTTTGGCTTATTTTGAGATTTTATTTAAAAATATAATTTATTTTTTCAAAAATCGAAAAACCCAATTTTCAGGCTATATAACCAAAAATCGATTAAAAGTCAAACGATGTCTTTTCTATACTTGCATTTCTCTTATTGCAGCGCATTGTGCTTCTTATTTAGAGAAATAACTTATAATCGAAGTTCGAGAGAGTAAGGTCGTCTATTTGGGACTTCCATATTCCCTATTATAAGGAAAATCTTATTTTGTTTTAGGTAGTCTACTTATATAATTTTGTATTTAATAATTTTCTAATATTACTATAATTAAAAGCTTTTCTAATTTCATTAGAAATAAATATCAATTAGCCAAGATCTTAAAATCAAAACCCCATAACCCCTTAGTGAGGTTTATATATGGCGTGTTTTGTATTTTATTTAGTTGGGCGTTCCCTATGGTTAGTTATGTATGAAATTAGGCCAATTTGCAAAATGAGAAATAGAAATTAGCAAAATTAAGGGTATATTTATGATGAGTAATATTTAGATTTACTTAATAAGCTTAGGTATGGTACAAGTATTAATATAGACTTAGTCAAACCAGTAATGAATTATGCAACTATAGCAAAGCTCTTGTGCAAGAGTGCCTCAACAGTTAGTATCATTGCTTTTGAGCTGTTTAGCATTATAACTCAGGCAATTGAAAGCATCCAGCAAGAAAATAAAAGTTCTCACAGCGCCATATTGACTACCTCTGCGAGTCTAAGACTTTAAAGTATTGGGCACACTTTCCACTCGACTAGCGAGCTGTGATGTTTCATCGCAAGTTTCCTGACATGGTTATCTCTCCTTAAACTATAGCCAACATTTATAGAAGAAATGATATTACTTTCAAGACTGTCAACAGAGTGAAGAAAGTGATTGATTTTACAGAGCCATTTAATAGTAATAATTTAAACTATATATATGATTAAATGCAGAGAGCTATTACATATAACATCAAGTTCATACACGGTGATGAAGCTGTGTTTACCTTCAACATCTTTATTAATAGGTCTTTGTATAAGAAGTATGATAATATAGACATCTATGATTAGAAAGTAATGGTTGCAACCCATGCAATTTTAGCAGGTATTAGTGAAGACTCTGGCTTAGAAAGTTATGTTATTCATCCTCGCTCTATTAAGCAAGAGTAGTACATGATTTTCTAATAAGCTTGATGAGAGATAAATACAATTATTAAGAGATCATCCTGTTTGTTGACAACCTCTCAGTTCATAAGACTAAGGAGTCTAAGAAAGCTTATGAAGAAGTAAATATTACTCCTGCATACAACGTTCCTTACAGCCCTTAATTTAATGGAATTGAATTCTACTGGAGTTAAATAAAGACTCACTACAAGAAATTGCTGCTATATCACCTAATGCATGACTTGCCTATAGATACAATAGACTTGATTCAGAGTAGCTGCAAGTGATTAAGCATAGATAAGATAACAGTTTGTGCGAGAGAAGGATGAATGAATGTTTATAAATAAGTTTTAGATTTAAACGAATGAATATATTCACATATTAAATTAACCCATAAAGGAGTTTGGCTTTTCTTTCTTCTCCTCTTCTTATGGCTTGCTTGGGCCCATATCTCTTCTCTTTGTGCCAGCTCCTGCATCTATGTTCATTTCTTCTGGCTTTTTAAACATCTTTATAAAGTCTCTTGCTCACTTCATAAATAGTCTATGACTTTCTCTCTCTGTGAACCTTCGTTCATGTTCTTTTATTAGGAATATACCAGTTACAGATTTCCCTACAAAGTTATATGTCAAAGCTTACTAGAGAGGTATGGATGCTTCTTAAGCTCAGCAATCCAGGTCTCGCTTATTTGTATGCCTTGCTTCTTTTAATCTTCAGGAGAAATTGAATAGCGTTTCTTATGAGCTTCTTCAATGATTTCGCTTAGATTCCTCTCTCTTAAAGTGCCAAGAACACCAAAGAAGAAGCTCCTTTCTGGAAGCTTGTAAGAGAATTGTTTCTTGGTAGGAAGATAAACTACTAA
>ARYC01008939.1:0-10199 GCA_000711775.1 Oxytricha trifallax
ATATTTCCCAGAGAGAGAGGATTGGAGAGATGGAGACACTTAATGGGATATCTGGGCTCTAGCAGTAATAATTATAGAGAGCGACATGTCAAGAAACGATTACTTTAGCTGCAGGGGTGAGAGAGATTTTAGGCAAAGAATCAAACAATATCTCGATAAAAATAAAATAAATGGAGGTCTCAGAGAACTTGCATACTCAACTATTATCAATCCAAGCTAAGAGAATTAACAAACAATAGAAACAATCAAACATCAACTTAGAAAGATAAACTTCAGAGAACTGCCACATGACTCTAAGCGTATGTTTGTGTGAAATATTTTAAAAAACTCGCTTGTTATACTCACTTAAAATACTAATATTTAAACATTAAACCCCTACATAAACCCTATTAAAACCCTAATAAAGTATGCACTAATAGTCTACTTTTATCAATCAAAAACTCAATCAAACTACTGAAAGGGTTTTGGGGTTTTGAATACTAAATGTTTTATTTAAATTAAATTCTTGTTTAAAGTAAATGAGTCGAAAAATGAATATTTTTGTCCGCCCAAATGAATACTTGATTATAGCAAACAAATAATTTTTTTTAATTTAAAGGACTTATAATTCAAATAAAAGCATATATTTTTACAAATAATATAGTCATTGATATTCAACTTATAATAGCTTTATTTTAAATAATGACCCTATTTTTATATAAGTGATTTATGAATATAAACTAATCAACATGCTGATAATAATTTTATTTATCTTAAATTTTAACTTAGTTAATGTATTTTTACACAATTGTAATTTATCAAATTAATAATTATTAAGCAAAAATAAAATCATTTAAACTTTATACAAAAAGAGTAATTTCTTAAATGTTAATTATCCAACAAAATAATATTTATTATACTCAAAAAAATAAATATAAGAATCATTTTATCCATTAATAGAGTAGTCATAGCATTTTATAGAAAACTTTTCAACTTAAATCAATTAGTTTCCTATAGATAGATATATTAAACCTTCTATGGATTAATTTTATCATAATTAAACATAATAATAAATTTAGAACTAATAATTTTTTTTTAATGTGTTGAGGTATGTTAATAAACTAGTAGATTTTTTATGTTATTAGTAATAATAATATTCACAATTTTAAATGCTGTAATTTGTAAAATTTACAAAATGTTTCTTCAATTAAAATAAGAGTATAAAGTATAATTATTATTTTTAGATAAAGCAAGTTAAATTACTCGATAATAATTAAGATAAATTGTCGAGTATTTTATACAATAATTTGACATATTTCTTTTCTTACTAAAAAAATAAGAAACATAATGAAAGTTTGATTTTAAAGCAATTTAATTGAATTCAAATTATTTTAAAAGATAAAATGAAATTATATTTTTTCTATAAATCTTTTGAAAGTTATTTCTTATTCCTTAAAAAATAAATTTCAAAAGTGATTTAATAAATCTTTTATATTGTTTAATAAATTGATTTCCCATTAATTATTAGTTTGAAGTGACAAGCGGAGTGAGCAGCAAAGGTACAAGTCAAGTGGATAATTGTAGTAGTAAAAAAAAACTTATGTTTTTAACAAACTGGAAGAGTGTTTTATTTTATCTTTAATGCCAAAATAACTTATATATAAGATTATCATTTTACCGAGTCATATTTGTTTTAAATAAGAAATAGGGGAAAATTTTAAATAACTCCTAAATAAAGATTATTTATCTCTCTGCATTATGATTAATTTTTTTTATATATTACATAGTAATTATTAATGGTATTTTTTTGTGAGAAACTTTAGTAGTAGGGATATCTAATTAATTCTTTTAAAACTTTAAATTATTTGGCTAGCAGGTAGAACACACCCCCTCCCTAATGTACTATTTTCTTTTTGTAGTCTTGTAGAGTTTTTGACGCTGAGCAAGATTGTCAGAAGCGCCTTTTGCTTGCGAGCAATAGTTTTCGAGCTACGACCAAAATTAAGTTCATTTTTATACATAAAAACATCATAAAAATAGTCAAAAATATAAAATATTTTTTGTTTTTATATTTTATTAAAAATCAATATTTGGAGTCTTTTTGTCATATTCTGAGAAAAAATATAATTATTAAAGTAATATTTTGGAAAGTTACCATTTTTGTCATATTTGATAATTTTAGCATTAAAAATACATTTCTGACAAAAATGGTAACTTTCCAAAATATTACTTTAATAATTACATTTTTGCTCAGAATATGACAAAAAGACCCAAATATTGATTTTTAATAAAATATAAAAACAAAAAATATTTTAAATTTTTGACTATTTCTATGATGTTTTTATGTATAAAAATGAACTTAATTTTGGTCATAGCTCGAAAACTATTGCTCGCAAGCAAAAGGCGCTTCTGACAATCTTGCTCAGCGTCAAAAACTCTACAAGACAACAAAAAGAAAATAGTACATTAGGGGGGGGGGTGTGTTCTACCTGCTAGCCAATTATTTATTTTATTTCAATATTATTGTGATTCTTTTTTTTATAATTAATCAGATTATATAATATTGAATTATAAAGTTCCCAAAAAAATTATTCAATTTTGTTTTATAATTAAAATTTGGTATTATTATTTTTCTGATAATTTTCTGTATGTAAATGTGAAGAGTATATAAAATAGAAATAGAGATATAAGCATTAATTTAAAAAATTGATTTATAGTATTTAGCAGATGAAAACATTTATTAAATAATTAATTTATCCAAATTTTAAAACAACAATTTATTTAATTAATATAATAAAAATTTTAATGAACTTATAAATAATAAATAAAGTTTCAAAATTGAGGTGGCAAATTATAAAAAAAATTATTTTATTTTAAATTATGAAATATAGTTTTGTGTTAGAGAAGTAAAATAATAATCAAGATTTAATTGGAGATTTTAATTATAAAAACATTATAAAACTCAGGGTAATATGAATTAATGTGTTTTGAGTAATAAATATAGGGTGATTAAATTTAAATGAATAGCTTTATTATTCAAAGAACTTTCATTCCTAGCTTTTACTATATAAATTGGCTTCAAATATGAGTAAGGAAAGTTTATTGATTGAAATTCCACTAATTAAATTTATTTAATTTTGATTAATTTAACAATACATGCAACTCAATTCGCGCTACAATTTAAGTATATTAATGTTAAAAATAGATAAAATTTAGAATTATTTTTACCCTATTGATAAATGGTAAAAGGTTGCAAAAAATAAAATTGAATCTTTTATTATTAAAAAAAGCTTAATTAATGATAGTTGTTTATTTTAATTAGAATTAGTTTACAATTATACACTAACAATTAATATTGAAAATATATACTCTCAATCTAACTGAAACTAATCAACCCTGCTTTATCAATGAACGATATTGAATCAGAACATTCTGCCTCACAAGTCTAAAAGGTGACAGACATCCCTAAGACAGTAATCTAATTCAGGATTATAAGAAGTTCATGATCAATACTAATTGCTTCCTGTTAAGTGACAACAATTTACCAGTTATACCAGTGGGGAGCCCTCCAGGCATGGAATTAGGGGAAGAGACAAATAGAGACATCTTATGTACCTCCGATTATTACACCGTTTTAAGCATCAACATTACATGGCTGCCATAGAGCATCAGTGGCTTTGTAGAGCCCTATGATAAGGTGACCAGAGACCCTTTGAGCAGCTTGAAGATTATTGTTAGCGTATATCAAAAAATTCATGGTGCATTGGGTACTGGAAGAGCATGATTTAGCAACTCTATTTGCGCAGAGACTGTTGGTATAAACGCAGGGACTGAATGAGCAGTAGTGATAGAAAGTCTAATATTCGCTGCTTCCTTATCATCTATCAACTTCTACTCTCTTGGCATCTGAGCTTGCTTCTATTGGTGCGAAGAAGTTGTATAAGTGCTCTGAAGTGCCAGTGGATGGTAACCCCTTTGGTTGATAAGCCAATGAGTGCAGCAGCGAGCACGGTATACTACTTTAAGATTCCTCTGCTCCCCCATTTGTAAGAGCACTCAAATTTTATTGAACCCCTGTAGACAGTTAAAAAATCCGCTTTGACGCCCCTCATAGCAAGATAGAGAAGAAGCTCACAGGCGAGAGAAAATTGCAAGTTTAAGATAATTTGATCAACATCATCGTTGCAATTACTAAGGTAATATGCATAAAAGAGCTCGCTCAATACCAGAGGGTGGTCCGCAAAATAAAGATCTACTTATCCCACTTCCAGCATAGATGTCTAAGTCGGAGATCCCATCTCCGTAAAAAAAACAAGGAGAATCGAGTGGTGCCCATAGCCGCCCCCCAGTCAAAGATTTTCCCGTTACTTCCTCTGCAATGCTGGTTTGACAAAAATGTCGAGAAGCCCAATGAGGAGACAAGCCTCCAGCTGATGAGTAAGTCAACGGGGAGAGGAGAGACTCGTGAATTGGGGTGTTTTTGCAGAGGGAAAGCTAGAGAAGCGCGAAAGAAGAGAAGATGACGATGGCAACTACAGAAGAGGAGATGACTGCGGGAGGTGCAGAGGTCGCCTCAGAGGATAACACGAAGATGGCTGATGCCTTGGAGGTAAACCACAAAGAGATAGATCAGAGTGCTACAATACAGTGTAGAGACCAGCAATGGAGGAATAGCAGGAGGCAAAGGAGGAGCTTGGAAAGATTTTGATGACAAAGTAACAAAAGAGATTGTAAGACTCAGGAGATATGCCGAATGAAGAGATTGTTGATAGAAAAAATGGAAGACTAATAGCAATATTAATAATCAGCAACTGAATCTACGAAGTAACAATAATGAATGTGAATAAAAGTAAATTAAGTATCTATAAAAAGATTGTTCATTTAAATTTGCTCTATAATTAAGACACTTAAATGATTAAACTGGTTTTGCAATTGATTTTCTTATTCACTAATTTTTACATCATTTTATAAAAATATGGAATCTGTAATTAGATATTAATACATATATTAACTTTTTTTCTTTACTTTAACCATTAAGCTTGGTGAGAGACAACATTTGGTACTTACTTTATTTTTGGTACTAATGGAGCGCCTTTAGAGTTGAGTTAGCACGTTTGATTAACAATGCCAAGATAAGCCTATAATTTTTATAAATTTTATAATTTCCTATTTTTAATCATTATTCTTGTCTTTGTTATCTTTGTCATCGTTGTCTTAATTAATAAAATTACAATAAATTAAATGATAATTTTTTTCACTTGAAGTTTCAAAAATAGATTTTAAATATGAATTTGTCTTTTAAAAATAAATCCATTTATTTACAATCATAATCTGGCATAATAATAAAATTTTCCAAATAATTTTAATATGAATTTCTTATAAAAATAATTAATTAATGTATTTAATAGTCATAGTGGTCTTCAATACTTGAAAAAATTAAAATTTTTAATTTGTATAACTTAGATTCAAACTTAAATTTGTTTTGTTTTTTCAATGTATATCAAATTTAAGGAGTTATTACAAACTTTAATATTCCGTAAATTAATTAAATTAAAAATAGAAATGTTGACAATCAAGAAAATACATTTATAGTTTAACTTTTTTAAACTATTATACCTTAAATAATTTATATTTACTTATTTGATCTTGGAACACAATATGTCTAACTCTTAATTTTAAAGGCATAAAAACATGAATCACTAATTAATTCTGCACCAAAGCTAATTGCTTTATTTATTTAATTTAGTTTAGAACTGCTAAAAGACCTAAATTAAAATTCATATTTAAGATATAAAGTTCTTTTATTCTTTAATTAAAATTCACAATCAAAATGTAAGAAATTTTAGATTTAATATTAAGAATAAAAATGCTCTTCTAAATACCCTGATTTTATTTTTAATTGATTAAACATCTTAAGAAATTAGTATAATTACTTGCTAAAGATGAAAATCATTAAATTAAAAGTGCAATGTGTAAAAGGACTTGAGTTAAAATTTTAATAGTTTAGAATCTAAAATAAATACCGACCAAAAAGAATATTTTTGGTTTTGTATATTTAATTAAAAATATTAAGGGAATATAAATAAAATAATCTTATTTTAGTTATTATTAAGTCTTGATAATTATCTAAAATTAATGAGTTCATATTTCTTTTATATATTTAGTAAGTTAATTTAATAGATTTAAAGCATGAAATCTAAAGTTTATAATATAGACAAGAAAATTTTATGAAAAAGTTGGATGAAATCTACATAACATTAATTAGTAATATAACTTTATTAAGTTATAAAACATATAATAAATTCATACGAATAAAATAAAGTATGCCATGTAAAAGTGAATAGTTAGCACTAAATTAAGCAAAATTTATATAATAAATCTATACCGAAATAATATTTTTTTTCAAACTTTTCAACAAAATCATGAGATTATATTTTATTTGTAAATATAATTAATTTAATTAGAGGACTTTAAACTTTTTAATTCATCAATTCATATTTAAAAAATAGCTTCTAGATTCCATTGTATTATTTCAAAACAACAATTAAAGTAATTTTATCCTAATTTATGTAAAAATAATTATGATTCATTATTATTTATAGAATTTAGTTTATTGATGAAAGAAATAAATTAATTTAATTTAAATTAGTTTGACAACTAAAATGTTAAATGTGACTATAAAAAAAATTAATTCAGTAAATGCACGTATTTTCAATTATTTACATGGTCTTAGTATCATAATTTTACTATGTTAAACATATAATTTTAAATTGAAATTCGGATAATTTGATATGGAGTTTATGTCATAAAATATAATAAATTACATGAAATATTATAAAATATAAAAATAATTAAAAGAATTTTAAAATAAGGTAATATAAGAGAAATTCAATAAAAATTTAAAGTAAATTACTCAAGAAACGCAAATATCCTAATAATTATAAATAAGGATTTTAGATATATCAGTATTTTATTGTAAATAAATATAACCGCAATTATATGGTGAAGTTGCTAGGTAAAAAATTAGACTTAAACAATGAAAGATTTACATATTTTAACTATAAGTTACGAGTCTAATTGAGGCTCTTTTCTTGGATCTTGATGTGAAAGAGAGATTAAAATATAATTACAGAGTTTGTACTCCAAAATATAAAACATGTAAATTTTACTTACCAAGAAATCTGTTGTTAGTTAAAATAATTGTTCCTGACCTTTGCTGCACTAATACATCTAAATAAGTTATCTTTAAAAGAACAGCAAGACCTTCATAATTTAGCATGTCACTAAGAAATCAAGCAATTCAAGAAAAACAATTAATAAATTGTAGAGAAGGCTCTTAATGATGCGAGTATATTATTTTTCATTTTATTGAACTGTGAAAGATTTCTCATTTAGAATAAATGGTTGATGAAGTATTAAATTCCTCAAATAATTTCCATTAACTGAATGTATGACAGCCCTATTCCTTTTCTAACAAACAGAAGTATCAATATGTTAGATTATTTTTATAAAAATTTACAATATAAGTTGCAGCAAAATGTTTTAGAATATTTCGAACTCATTTCAATCTAATAATTATTGCTAAATATGGAATTTATGATTTAATTTAAGAAAGTAGTTAAATGTAAATTACTGCTCAATTTTCTTGAAAAGAATATACAATTTCAATTTATATATAATTTGAGTTTTATGTATGATTTTGCTTTAGTTCATATATTATATTAATAGAAATAAAAAGCATTTTTTTAAAAAATATAAATGTTTAATCTATTAATTACAAATAATAATTAATCACACAATTTTATTAAATTTATTTCAAATTTAATACAAATAAGGGATTTATATTATATTTATTTTGATAATATCTGTAAGTTTAATTAATTATAATATTCTCAATTTTTTAATCTTTATAATTATAGGATTAGCATTTTGATTAAAAAAAATTATTCTTTTATATTTGATTAATTATCAATAACAAACTTAAAGGTCTTGAAAGTTTAAACAACAATGTTCAAGCTCACTGATTTATTAGATGACTATTTTAATGGAAGAAAACAATGAAAAAGTCTTCTATATTTTTTTATAAATACTTTATACGTAATTAGCCCATATTAGTATTAGTATTTGAAAAAAAAATTACAACAAAACTAATTATAGTGGTTATTTACCTGCATAAAATTATAATGACAATCATATTAAAAAATCAAACAAATAATGTAATTAAAAGAAAAAGTATTTAATCTTGTTAATTAATACTTATGATAAAGTAAATTAAAATAATTACAGTTTGAATACACAAATTCAAACTGATAATTAGGAATTTTTAAAGCCTATTTTGTTTAATATTTATATCTATCTTACACATCAACCTCGGTATGTATCATTGCCTTTTATATTAGTTTTTGCTATTTCTTGGAATCATTTTTGATTCTCAGCTATTTCACTTTTTTAATTCAAAAAAATTTATGTTAAAATTCAATGTACAAATAATTTATTTATGTACAGCAACTTTATTTATAGCTCAAAAGGTGTAGATTGTATAGATATAGATTTAGTTATTTAAATTCTTATAAATATATATTAAACTAATACTTAATAGCTTGATTCATTAAAAATATAAATTAATCTATAAATTCTTAATTTGTTTAGATTTACCCAAAATTTACATGTGGAAATTAACTTAGCTTTTTATTGGAATGATAATTAATTATATTAAAGTAAAGATTCATAATTTTAAATAAGTTTTTACATGTTGTTTATATCATATTTTAATAAATTTATTTTTTAATTAAATAACAGAGGCAAGTTAACAGATGGATGGCAGATGTCCAAAATGAAAGTAGCCAAGTTT
Organism: Oxytricha trifallax; assembly: GCA_000711775.1. Classification (NCBI taxonomy): domain Eukaryota; phylum Ciliophora; class Spirotrichea; order Sporadotrichida; family Oxytrichidae; genus Oxytricha; species Oxytricha trifallax. Next base: position 8,831 of record ARYC01008939.1, read on the forward strand.
AAAAGCCAGACTCTCAGCAAATATTTTCGAATGATGACTAAAACTTTCTGCCTCTACTCTTTGTAGCATTTGCAGAATTATATTTTGTATCGTAAATAAAATTTAATTTAATTGAATTCTTAAATCAATCACAATATATTAAGCAGGATTAATTTATCGGCAGCCATGTGAACTTTAATCATGAAGTGTATTAACTAAATTTGAGCATTTGTAATTTATTTTATATTTATTTTAGTTTCGTCAATAAATATAAGAGTATTTCAAGATTTTAGCTTATATCGACTTGCTCATAAGATGATGAGTTTAAATATTTAGTTATAAATTAATCCTAAATTATTCTATTGTCTAATAGTTTATATTAAAAATATTCAAAATTTAAAGCATTGGAGATTAACTTATTGCAATTGACTATGGAAAGTATTTTATTAAAGGAATTGGTAATATAATATATCCCCATGATTCAAAAATTAAAAAAAATAAGATGATTGTATTAATCTTAATATAAAAAAAATATATATTAGATTTAGACTAATTAGTCATGAATAAAGTCATATTTATTAAAATTGTGGTTTATTCATAATATTAATTGGGAAAAGTTTGTAGGTTTGTTTTGAGTGTTATACTCTCTACAAAATTAAAAATTAAATTAATGCATATTTATATGTTTATGCTTATTTAATAATATATGAGTAAATTATTTTTAAAGACTAATTTAATATTAAGACTAGACTATAGTCATATTTTAGGACTAGCATATGCTTATATATAAACAAATCCATTTTATTATGTGCGCGGTTAATTATCCGCTCTAATTTCATATGTAACTTTTGGGATTTAATTATATTTATCTATATATGATTTATTAAGCGCGGATATCTACCTTAATAATACTAAGATTGAATCATAAATTTTAGTTAGTCATATTGTTTGAGTTATTCTTATTATCTATTAGGGGTAGCATTTTTAAATGATGACTACATATGTTATCATGCTAGTCATGTGACTATATGACTATTATGACAAGTGGGTACCTTCAAGAGAGTCTAGTCTGACTAAAGTCTACTTGATCTAGGAGGTCTTAAATTTCTGCTAGAGATAGCCATGACTATGAGTCCTGAGTCATAAAGAACGCTTGAATGATCTTTTTTATATACTAGTCTTCGTTTGGACTATAGTGAATGATCTCACAAATCACGACTAGCTTATCTTGAAACTAGATATTGACGTAATATTTCCTGTTGATATAGGAGTGCACTATAATAAGCCACGCTGTAAGCATCGATCATAGAATTCCCCAAAGCAAACTCTCCGCTGATAGGAGTGTAAAGTTTCGAGGAGGTATAGGACTTCAACTTTAGGTTAGTCATAA
>ARYC01008942.1:0-19950 GCA_000711775.1 Oxytricha trifallax
GCATGGTAAGCATATAACATATACTTAATCGCATACTATAGTGGGTTTATTCCTTCTAACGATGGAAGGTACCAAAATTTCATTCTTAAAAGCTAATCTCTGTGATGAGAAGAAAGCCGTCAAAAACAATGAAATAAAGTTGAAAGATATACCAAACTACCCAGAGATTTCAGTCACTAATCTCTACGAAGATGCGATGAATAATGAAGAGTTGGTAGTTTATCTTCCTACCAAGAAACAACTCTCTAACAAACTTCCACAAAGGAGCTTCTTCTTTGGTGTTCTTGGCACTTTAAGAGAGAGTTATCTCAAAGAAATCATTGAAGAAGCTCACAAGAAACGCTATTCAATTTCTCCTGAAGATTAAAAGAAGCAAGGCATACTAATAAGCGAAACCTGACTCGCAGAGCTTAAGAAGCATCCATTCCTTTCTAGTAAGCTTTGATTTATAACTCTTTAAGGAAACCTGGAACTGCTATATTTCTAATGAAAGAACATGCAAAGGTTCACAGAGAGAGAAAGTCATAGACCATTCATGAAGTGAGCAAGAGACTTTATAAAGATGTCTAAAAGCCAGAAGAAATGAACATAGATGCAGGAGCTGGCACAAAGAAAAGAAATATGGGTCCAAGCAAGCCATAAGAAGAGGAGAAGAAAGAGAAGCCAAACCCCTTTATGGGCCAATTAATATGTGAATATATTCATTCGTTTAAATCTAAAACTTATTTATAAACATTCATTCTTCCCTCTCTCGCACAAACTGTTGTCTTATCTACCCTCACTCTCTTACAGCTGCTTTGAATTAAGTCTACTGTATCGATGGGCAAGTCATGCACAAGATGATACAGCAGCAGCTTCTAGTAGCGAGTCTTGATTTAACTCCAATAGAATTCAATTCCATTAAACTAAGGGCTATAAGGAACATTAAATACAGGACTAATGTTTAACTCTTCATAAGCTTTCTTAGACTCCTTAATCTTATGAACTGAGAAGTTGTCAACAAACAGGATGATCTCCTAATCATTGTATTTATCTCTCAACTTATGTAGGAACTCTAAGTAATACTCTCGCTTAAAAGAGCGAGGATGAATAACATAACTTTATAACCAGAATCATAACTAATACCAGCTAAAAAATTGCATGAGTTACAACCTTTATTTTCTAATCGTAGACTTCTATATTATCATACTTCTTATACCAAGACTTATTAATAAAGGTGTTAAAGGTAAACACAGCTTCATCAGCGCGTATGAACTTGATGTTACTAGTAATAGCCCTCTGCATTTAATCATATATATAGTTTAAATTATTACTATAAAATGGCACAGTAAAATCAATCACTCTCTTAACTCTGTTGACAGTCTTGAAAGTAATACCATTTCGTCTATAAATATTAGCTATAGTCTAAGGAGAGATACGCATGTCTGGAAACTTGCGATGAAACAAGACAGCTCGTTAGTCAAGAGGAAAGTGAGCCCAATACTTTAAAGTCTTAGAGTCACAGAGATAGTCAATATGGACCTGTGAGAACTTTTATTTCTTGCAGGATGTTTTCAAGAGCCTGAGTTATAATGTTAAACAGCTAACAAGCAATGATACCTAACAGTTGAGGCACTCTTGTGTAGGAGTCTTGCTATGGCTGTATAATTCAACACTGGTTTGACTTAGTCTATATTAAAACTTGTACCATACCGAAGCTTAAGCAGTAAATCTAAATATTACTCATCATAAATAGACCCTAGATTTCGCTAATTTCTATTTCTCATTTGAAAATTGGCCTAATTTCTCTACTAACCCCAATAAGACCCCAACTATACCCTACAAATCAAAGCACTTATAAACCTCACTAAGGGGTTTTTAGGTTTTGAATACATATTAATTACAATTTTCGAGATTAGCAATTTCAGTTTCATTTTTTTAAATTAGAAATTAATTTAAGCTAAATATTTTAGAAACTATTAATGTAGCTTTCTCCAATATTCATTTATTTATAAAGAAAAAAAGTGTTTTTGGATGTTTGAAATAGAATAATTTTATCAAAAATCATGTTAAAGATTTTGAAAAAGTTAAAATAAATGGCATATGTACGTATTAGGCAACAAACATTCGAAATATAAGGGAAATTATTTTTAAGATAGTAGTGAAACAATTATTAAGAATTTTGAACTTTCCATTCTTCAATTTATATATATACAGTAGCTAGGGCTAGAAATTTATTTCTGAACGTAATTTAATAGATTAAAATTATAGCTTAAAACATTGTTTATTAAGCCTTATATTGAAATAATCTATATAATTATGTACTTCATTATTGAATAGTTTTAGCGAAAACCTTTTTTGTTAGAGATAAATTACTCCTCTATTTTATAGTAATTAATTTGTTTTGATCTTTATAAATGATTAAACCACAGTTTTTTTCTCATTATTTATAGCTAGAAAAAATTCTTATTGTAGGTTTAAAACTACTTTTTTTAATTGAAAATTGTTTTTCATTTTAAACTCAATTGTTTACTGATAGGGAAGCTCGAGTAATCTTTATACATTCAGCAAAATAAATTCCAAAATAAATGACATTAAATTATAAATTTATTATTATTAATTTAATTTTATAGGACTCTTAAATAAAAAATTAATTATTTATTTTAAAATAATATTTTTAGGATCAGATTATATTTTAAACTATGATAAAAATCTTTAAAAAATTTCTCTTTTTAAATTAGAAATTTAACATGAAACTTTCAAGAATGAAACATAAATCTAACATGTAATATGCTGAATATAAAATCTTATTATATTAGCAAATAATTAAAATAAATAATATTTTTTTAATTTAAGAAATTAAAAAAAAATATAGAAAAATCTAAAATGATAAATTAATACATTAATTAGAATATGGCATATCTGATCATTTACCATAAAAATATTTATTGTAATATTCATATAACCTATTAAAAAATTGGGTGATTGATTTATGGTTTATTAAAATAATAGTTATAAAAACATATTTAATAATGAGAAACCCTTAAAGACAAAACGATTCCATATAATTTTTCAAATTTATCTACGTGATATAATAAATAAATTATATCTTAAGAATCTTCAAGTTTTTTAGATTTTTTATATTATAATTGGACTTGCAATAATCTTGAGTTAAGAATGCTAAAGTGCTTGTCAATATGGATTTATAATCTAATTTTATTAATTACATATTTTTCTATTTCAATAATTAAATTTCCACATATATTGGGAGGCCCAAATGGTTAAACTTAAATCCATGGGATGGATATGCTAAAAATTTTTCAAATATATATTTATAATATTAATGCGAAATGAATAAATAGTGATTGCTGGGGCAATTTTTGATAATTACGTATCACAATTTACTGATGATAGAGGAAGACCCTATATAGCACTGATTAACAGTGCAAATTAATACTTATGGAGTAAAGTCTTCGATAGCCTATTTAAATATATCACTACATTTTCTTTTATTAAAAAGTTATTTATTCTTTATATAAATAATATAGTTATGAATTTATTAAGCCCAGACAATGCATTTATCATGGCAAAGTTTTCAGCAGATGGAGATAGAGTAACTTTAAAGAAATTTAATCACAAAAAAACTTTATGAATTTTTTATACAATCTCATAATAAATGAAGAATTTAGCTTTATCAATTAATTTTGAAAGAGTAATTACTATAAACGATAGAGCTCCTCTTTAAATAGTGATTTTGTTTGTAACTAACGGAGATGCTAATGTTTAGAATATAGTGAACACTTATTGGATTGTTCCAAAGATAGGTTAATCTACAGCTTATGTAGACAGTTCCATCTATATTCATAATTAAAAAGCATAATTATCAATATCTATGGTTAGTTTTTAAAATTAGCTATTTATTTGACTTAAAATATGAATAAGTTTAGATTATCACATTTGAAAATTAACAATTAGAGATCTTTCATTATAAATCATTTAAATAAAAAGTCTATATTGTAGCATTAACGACAAGCGCAATCTAGATATTTATAGATTTTTAGAAATATATTAATTTGTAAAATTAATAAATCTTAAATTAAAAACTAGTTTCTCGTTTTATCAATTACGGCATCTGGTGCTGATATTTTTTAAACAACTGATTTACTTTAAAATTTTATTGTATTTAAATATTTTTATTATTTTCTTAATTATTTAATTATGAAGATTAGGGGTTTGGATCAAGTATTTTGAGGTCTGGAAATGGAAATTTAACATATGTTGGAGGGATGTAAAGATATGGCGCCCCTTTATATCCAAGTTTCACGATATTATTTATAAAAATTTATAAATTTGAGTAATTTTATTGAAATATCTCATACTTATAAAATATAATTATTTAAAAATATTGAGCAATTCATCACAAGTGCTTAGGAATTATTATCTGACTACAATCTAAAAATAAATATTTTAAATAGATTGGAATATTCATATATTTAATTGAAGTGCAGCTCCAAACATAGAATTGTTTAAATTTAAATGTTAAATTTAATTAGAAAAGTATGTAAGTTAGATGACTAGTTTGCCCAATTTTGCAGCAGACAAAGATTTAATAGTGGGCACAATAATCATAGATACGGGTATTAATATAAAAATGCTTATATTCAAAGCTGAAGTTTATTAGTCAACTTAGAATGTTGGGCTATCAAGATGAAATATTATCATATAAAAAACTATTTAAAAAAATCTAGTATTAATTTATAATATTTTTAAGATTGCTCACGCCTTCAATTTAATTCATAAGATGCTTACACTTAAGCATGAAATCGTCAAATATAATTGCATTGATAAACTAATTGTAGTATTATATAGAATTTTAATAGTGCTTTAATTTATTAAGTTTAGTGACTGACTCATTAAATAGCTAAATTTACATGGAAATTAACATAACTTCCTATAATGTTGAGACATATAAATCAGCAGTGCTATTTTATAACTCTAATTATTATGCAACTAGTGCTGCTTTGAGTTAAGATTATGGCCCAATAATCGCTGGTTATTCATCTCATATAGCAGGGATTACTTCACCTTCTATTATCGGATTCAATTAAATATTTTTAGAAAATACTTAATAGGAAGAATTAGAGTTTTAAAAATATAGTTAAAAAAATATAATAAATTCCCACAGATAGCAGGTTATATAACAGCAATGCAAAAGTCATATAGATTCAAATATAAAAATTAAAAAGAATTAATTTAAATTAGATGTAACGGAGAAGGCTATTAAACGATATTTGAAATATAAAAGAGTTAATACAAAATATTTTAATGAATTTTCTAAGAAATTAATTTTCAATATTACCTCCCACTATTCCAATAAATTCCAATGTTTTTTTGACATTAGGTTTTGTAAGTGATACTACGGGTGGTTTTTTATATGGTTAATCTTTCCCCATATAAAAACTAAATTTAATTTAATTTGTATTAATATTAATTATAGCTAAATCATTTGATAATCCTTACTCTATTGTGTTTAATTGCACATCAATAGAATAATATGTGTTTTTACTTTTAAATCAAATGTATGAATAAATGTTTATTAAATCACTAGATTACTATTTACTGACAGGATTTGTTAACAAAGAAGATACTATATATTTGGGTAAATAGTATTAATATCAACGTTAGACTCCCACATCTGATTGCAGTGCTTCGATGTTTTATATAAATGTACTACTAAATGATACTCTCTCTGATTAAATATTTAAATAATTTGGTTTAAAAATTTTATTATATAATAATAGATCTTGGGACTGTTGCTACAAGTATAATGAATTATTCCAACTCCAATCTCACAATTATAGCAATACAATTAATTTGATTAATTAAATCAAATAAACTAATTAAAATAAAATAAATAAGTAAGTTTGATAGTTATAGACTCAAATTAAAACACGAAAATATTTTCTCATAATATTTTGCTAAGAAAATCTAAAATTAATTCAAAATGATTACTTAAATTTCAATTATGATCATATTTTTAAGAATATTTCCGAATTTTTTATTATATGTTTGTTACAAGCATTATCTTCTGTAGTTTATCTGTTATATAGGTTCTAAAATCTATATTAAAATCGAAAATAGTGAAAAAACTTTCTAAAAAATGGTTTTAAAAAATTATGCTAAAAATGAATACAGCAAATTATTTATTTAAATATTGTCTTGCTAATTAGAATTAAATCAAGGGATAAATTAATAAATTTAAATGAAAAATGAAAATATATTTCAAAAACGATAATTTTATATGATAATAAAAATAATTTATTATAATTATCAATTTTATCATCTTAAGATATTAGTTGATGTAAAATACTTAAGGTAATATCAACTTAAGATATTTATTATAATTATAAATATAAGAATACTTGTAATTATATCTTATAAAAACTGTAATTTATAGTTTTTGTATGAATTATTTATGTTTATATTTTTATTACTATGTATATATTTTTATAAAGCATATTACAATTAGAGATATTACAAATATTTATAGATAGTTTTTTATATTATTTATTTTGAGTGAATATGTCTCACAGCAGCAAGAAAAATTTTATTAATTGTATTTTAATTGAGTTTAAATAAAAAATATTACAATAACAGAGCCCAGCTTAAGTATTTATTTTTTTAATTATCAATCAGCAATTTTAATTTTTTGTGAATTTATATCCATCTTTATATTGATTTAATTCCAAACCTTACAATAAAATATATTCCTTCAATATAAGTTATTAAAATGATAACAGAAGTTTAGATGGGAAAAAGGTTGTTATTCAAATACATGCATTTTTATATTAATCATGGTAGTATACTAGCTATACTCTTATCAAACAAAATTTATTAAATTTATTTTTTAAAAGTGTAATTTTTATTGTAAAATCAGAACTTGACTAAATTTTTCTAAATAATTATTAATAATAATAACAATTAAATTTACTCTTACTTTAAAATTGATGCAAGATCCTTGTGAAAAAGTTGAAGTTACTCCAACTGTATTAAATAATGTAACCTATGATTTGCACTCTGGAAATGGCGTATTACTCAATTATCTTAATTGGACTTAAACATATAAGTCTGAATGTCCAATTATAAGATTAACAATTAAAATAATAACAAGTTAATTTTATTATAGCTACTAAGTTATAGTTAAAATTTAATTTTAATTCGTAAACTTTAATAATAAAAATATATTTCATTTGTTTTAAATTAAGAAAAATAAACGGCATACTTAAATCAAAGGAATGCCTTAATAATGGAATGATACTTGGAATTTAGTAATTCTTGAAATTGTTTTATGTTTACTTTATAAAATCATAAAAGAGAGTATCAAGATTTTATTTTATACTGCCATAAAATGTAAATTGGAACAGTGATTAACAAATTTCACTGATCTCACAAAATAAAATTTATACCTATAAATAAAAATAACTCATTAACTTTTCAATAAATTTAATAAATGAAGATAATTAGGCAACATAATTTAAATTTTAATTAAAAATATATTTATTTCCTAATTTAATCTTTATCATATATTAGTGGAACTGATAATAACAATGGAAATTCTTATGATTTTTGGTATTTATAAAAAATTTAGACTAATTACTTAAATAGTTCTTATTCATTATAATCATTAAAAATAGTGGTACCTTATATCAGGAATCTAATTACTCTCAAATAATCTTGTGAAGGAAGGTGTCTTTACAGTAACAGTTAATGAGTTATGTTTCAAATAATACACTTTTAGGGATTTTTGCAAGCTTATAATCACTCCCCTTTTTCAAAAATAATTAATATATTTCTCTTTTCCACAATTTTTTGCAATCATTTATATTAGTCCTATTTAGATATTGTAAATAATATTTTTTTAATATTTTTTTTATTACACTTTTCATAGTTTAACCTTAATTAAACACATTAAAAAATTAAAACAAATTCTTTCTAGATAATCACAACTGCTTAAGGTAATATTTCAATACTAATACCAAAAATTAATTCATAAGTTGTAATGATATTTAATATAAAAAATTGTGTTGAGAATATAATTGTAAAATTATAAATAATTCATATTTTTATGAATTATATTGGAGAAAAATTAACTCTCGATAAAAGGTAAGCTAATTTTATTAGAGAAATGTAAGATTATGGCCTTGGGAGTTTAATAATTAAAATAAATTATAAGAAAAAAATACATTTAATAAAAATTCTTATTTTTAATTAAAATCACTAAATTTTTCATAAAGAAATAAATTGAATAATTAAAAAAAAACTTAATTATAAGAGTTAAACTACAAAAGCATAAAAATAATTCCAAATGAAAGTCATTGATTTTTGTAAATTAAATAAACCTATAATCCCAACCACCTTGAAAGACTTTTAAACAATTAATTTTGAATAGAGGAAGTTCATCACAATTGATCCATGGATAATTTATATGTGACAATTTTAATTTAAATTTTTTCACAGTTTTCTTACATAATTAACATAATTCTTATATAAATTTTCATGGCTATTATAATATACCTACTGTAATCAAACAATTACTTATACTGTATCAGGATTGCCATCTTTTGCAAGTATTGATTATCAAACTCTAACTATTGAAATATATCCCTCTTCAAGCCCTGCTCACATTGGAAATTTTACTTTCCAAATAATTGCAACAATCGATGTTGGATAGACTATTACTTAATTTAGTAAAATTTATGTTCAAGTTTTTCATACTTAACAGTTTGAAATAAGATTATATTTTGATTATATAGCAAATGTAAAAATTTAAGTTCTTTAATAACTCTATTCCTACACAATACCAACTTAGACTTTTTAATTTGAGGATTATTTTTTACTACAAGATTAAATAGTGAAAGCTGGATAAACTTTAACTCAATTGATATTTATAAGCTCAGAATTATATTGTGGGAATACATTCGATTTGGGAAAATGAATTTAAATTAAATTAATTAAATATTAAAATTATGGCAGTTATCAAAACCAAAGTGACTTAAAATTCAAAAATAAATTGATTCTACGGTAGATCCCGCAATTTTAGCTGGACTTTATTATTGGTATAATTCCTGAATCATCCCAGGAAGCGAGATATTTTGATTTTGAGCTAACTCCCAAAAATAGTATAATGGGTTTTTCTCGCTTGAGCGATGAGATAAATTCATTATAGCAATAACAACCACCGTCTCATTTTTAATGCGCTATCCAGAGATTATAATATTGTCATGGTTTGGAGACATTTTCCAAAAACATCACTGAAGGTAATTAATATTTAATTAATTTTGATTTTAATTCATTTTCCCAAATCGAATGTATTCCTAAAATAGCAAAAGTTAATCAACAATTTCAACTTTAATTTTTCATACTTATGAAATTATAGGAATAGAAATAATATTTATTCTGAAAAACAAATTAAATTGAATATATTTCTTTAAAAATAATGGCAGGTATGTGCTAATAAATTAAAATATAATAATCCTTCGGATCTTAAATTAATACTAATTGATTGTAATATAGAATTTAATTCTGAATCTTTCTAAAAAGCTAGAAGTTTTGACATTTTTTTTCCCTCAAATCAAAATATAAATATTTTATTGATAAAGAATTAGATAAATTATCTCGTAATAACAACTACAGTTTTATTTTTATGATTTATACAATGAATTTAAATAAATCAGATCTCCAATTTTTCAAGTATAAGCTGAAGGTAATTAATTAATAAGTTATTATTTTAATTGAGTAAATATCCAAAAATATAATGAATCCTTAATATTTACATTAAAACTATTTTTATAAAATGATTGATAATTACTAACTTAGTGATAGATTTAGATAATGCGATAGTATTTTCTGAATATAATAACGGAAAAGTTACTTTCTCCCCACCTTTAAACACTAAAAATACGACATACAATATAAAAATTCAAGTTACTTCAATATCAACATAATTGGTTTACAACTCGTAATATTTGCTTTTCGTAACACAGCTTGAAGAACCTTAATATTATTTTAATTCTTCTCCCACACTAGACTTAGAGTTCTATAAATTTCAATATATCAATACCACGACTTAAATAAAAGTTACTATGAGTACCATTAGTAGATATGGAGTTTAAACTTTAAATCTTATTCTTAAAAATAATAATTTAAGTTTATTCTTTCGATCATAAGTTTTTAATATTTTTTAATAATTTAGGAATCTATGAAAATATAAAAATGAGTTTATTATATTTTTATAAAAATGCTATTCTTTCCTTGAATAATTACTTATAGTTTATTAGGCTTTATATACAAATTTAGTAAAAATATATACTTAAATGAATTTATTATGAAATTTAAACATTTACATTTAGAAAATTCTAGTAAAAACAATGATTAAAATTAATTATATTACAAATTTCTTGAGGAAAATCAATATTTAAAAAAAATTTAATTTTTATTAATAAAAATCATATTTAATATCTTATAATCTCTTCTCAAAATATATCTTTATCAAAATATATCTTTAATTATACTATAGAACCAATTCTCAATAAAATATTATTTTAGACACTTTTCTTTAATTGTAATAATAAATTTGGATTTAGTAAAGAATTTGGTAGGAGAAAATAATTATTTAATTTTATTTTAATTAAAAAACTAAACTATAATTAATCGCTTTTTATTAAAAAATCTATTCAATTAAAAAAGATATTTTAACTATTTTATGATATAGAACATCATAATCGATATTTTCTTATAGATGTATATATATATATAAATAATAAAATTATTTTAGTAATTTTATATCTTGAATATATTTTTTCTGCATATCTCATTTTTGTAATCTAAAAAGTACTCCAAAAAAATTAAAATTTCCATAACTTTTCATAATTCATAATTTTTAATAAATAAATCTGATACTAAAATTGCAGCTTATTAATAAAAAAATAGTTTTTGGGGTATTTTAAGTGTTTACTCTTTACTTTAATGATACACTATTAGTACCTAAAAATTCTAGTATTATAAATACAGAGAAGGCACTAAAGTTTTAAGTTAGAGATGGACTTAATGATATAATAGGAATTTATTTGATTTGGAATATTTAACTATAATTAATAAACTAGATCATTATATTTATTGGATGTTAACTTTCTTTAAACCTGAACAATATGGTATTTTATTGGTAATAAATTTAAATTTAGCTGGGCTTTACTTTTGGCGATATTATTTATCTCTTTGATAAAGCGATATAAATCGATCATAATTTTGATTGATTTCTTTAGATGATTATAATACTAAAATTAAAATTAAGATTCCTATCGGCAAAATTTTATAAATAAATCAATGAGTATGTGCAGCTTATTTCAAATTCTCAATTGACCTAATAACATATTTTCCAGGTTTAGGTAAAGTTAACTCCTAATAATTAAATGATTTGATAATAATTGAATTTACAAGATCAAGTATATTACTACAGTATTCAAAACCCCAAAACCCCTTAATGAGGTTTATAAGTGCTTTGATTTGTAGGGAATTTGTTAGGGGTTGGGGTTATTTACAGGTTTTAATGTTAAATTTATTGTAAATGTATTTAATTTAATCACTCAAAATGGACTTTTGGATCATGTGGTAGAGGTCTGAAGTTTATTTTACTCAACCACTATTCTATCTATTCAATTGATATGTTTGATCGTGGATTTGGCTTGATAATCACTTACTCTGCCATCTATTTCATTGAAAATGATACTCTGTTTTTATCTATAAATTGCTTTATTCTTTGCTTCACATCCTTTTCACAGCTTGTTGAGTAGTTGTTCCGCCCGAGATCCCCTCCCCCACCCCCTAAAATATCCCATTTTATATCAAATTTTGTATCTTTAAGGTCTAAATCGATTTCCTTCTTGACATCATAGACCCTATTTTATATATAAAATTTCATAATATTTTTAAAATTTTTTATTTCCATGTTAGTGCTTTATATGATATGAATTTTATTATTTTACAAGTTTCACGATGTTTTTCAATAATTTTTACACTTGTTCTTATGAAATATAAATTGAAAAAACATTTCTATTAAATGAAATTAGAATTTTATTTCTAATAAAAATTTATAGTCTATTATATACAAATTTTATTTAAAATTTTTTTCATCCCTTAAATCGACTTCATTCGGCAAAATTCGAAGAAACAGTCTGATTAATTTTCAAGTTTTTAATTTTTTTTTTATTTAAAAGAGTATAATCAATTGAATAAGAGAGATATATAAAAATAATCAAAAACTTTAAATCATATTTATTTAACAACAAAATTTTTAGCATTTGTCTTGTCTTGCAATTAACATTTCTCATTACATTTATTTACTAAAAATTCATTTAAATTTTTCATCCTAACACGATTTCATGACTGTTTTCTCTTTTCATCTCAAACAATCACTATTAATCTATTGACTTTTTGATATAATGTCCTTCTCTCATTTTATGAACTTTTAACAGAATGAACAAATCTACAATTTCTAATGAGAAATCTCTTATATTCACAAGGATTTCCTAAAGAGCATTCCTCTGAAGTTTTGGAGAATTCTTTGATATTCTTGACAACATTCGCAAATGAAACCCCGAGAGTGTAATTATTTTAGAAGTAATGGTAAAGACTATTTAAAGTAAAAATTAAATAATAAAACTAAATTAAATACCTATGTACATATAGTATAATGATAAACTTTAAATCATACTATCTAGAGTTCGACTCTCTTAAGTTAAGTTTTTTTTTAATCATTCAAAAAAGAGTTAGTTAATAAACATAAGTGTATAATTTAATCTTAATTTACAAATCTCCCATTTTTTATCAAAATTTTATTAAGGGGTTTTATCTATTTTTCAATATTTTAAAAAAAAAATAAAAATTAAAAACTTGAAAATTAATCAGACTGTTTCTTCGAATTTTGCCGAATGAAGTCGATTTAAGGGATGAAAAAAATTTTAAATAAAATTTGTATATAATAGACTATAAATTTTTATTAGAAATAAAATTCTAATTTCATTTAATAGAAATGTTTTTTCAATTTATATTTCATAAGAACAAGTGTAAAAATTATTGACAAACATCGTGAAACTTGTAAAATAATAAAATTCATATCATATAAAGCACTAACATGGAAATGAAAAATTTTGAAAATATTATGAAATTTTATATATAAAATAGGGTCTATGATGTCGAGATGTCAAGAAGGAAATCGATTTAGACCCTGAAGATACAAAATTTGATATGAAATGGGGTATTTTAAGGGGTGGGGGGGAGGGGGTCTCGGTCGACCGGGAGGTGGGGGAGGGGATCTCGGGCGGAACAAGTAGTAATCGTTGAGAGGCATATCGCACTCTATTATTATTGCTGCCATTGCCCACAAATCCCATTGAAAGTCTCCATCTCTCCAGTCATCTCTTTCTGGATAATAGCCTGCAGTTCTCATAACACTTCCAAGCCTTGACACTTCTACTTTTAATGCTCTGTTGAAGTCAACAATTGATACTCTTACAGGCGAAAAGTTTATCATAATATTCTCAGCTACAAATCTCTGTGAACAAACCCTAACTTGTGAAGGTCTTTAATACCTTGTAAGGTTTAAGTTGCTATCAAAGCAAGCTACTTATGATTCCATTGATCAGTAATGAAATCTCTGAGGGTCATTTCATATAGAGGCAGTCTAAAAGCAACATGATCCTTGGTAAGGAGAGTAGCAACTAGCTTGATTAAGTAACTACACTCTTTAAACTTTGCTTGAGTGAGTACTTGATACTCATTTGTAAACTCCATCTAGTATTCATCATCACTTAAGAGATAGTTGAAGGGATACACCTTTATGCGTATTGATGATCATTGATAACTTTCTTATCAAAGGAGTCTTCTAATATAAGGTAGCTTTAAAGTGAAGTGTCTAGGTCAATTTAGGCGAGAACAGGAATCTTTTTATATTGAATCTTGATCATAATTTTTTTTATTTCAGAGGTCAGTTGGTTGCGTGCCTTCTTAACGTACTCTAACTCTCTAGCTTGTTCAGGCACTACGACCTTAGAATATTCCCTCGCTTTTCTTTTGTTGAGAAGCTTCAGCTCAACTTCATGATTCTCAATTTCTATATCTTTCTTGTGAGCTTTTAATAGATGCTTCTTCAAGTCTCTTGTATGAGAGTATTGCTTATGGCACTCAAAGCAGTCATACTTTCCATCTATTTTATCATGCTTTAAGTAAACAGTGGGCTTGGCTTCTCTATGGTCTTTCTTATGTCTGTACCAGCTTGATTTATGAGTAAAATCTCTCTCACTAACTCACAAAAATAGACTTCAACTTCTTCAATTTGTATAGGAATTTCATTATTACCTTTCTTCTCCTCTCTGTCTCCCACACACTTGTTTGCCATTTATTTTCTATTATTAATATCTATTTAATAACAGAGACCTCAAGTGATAGCTCTGGTAGTTCTTTATGAGAGTTCATCTCGCAGCTATCACACTTTTTATTGCTGCCAAAGGTAAGTCTCATTTAGTTTGATGGAAGTGTTGTTGCTTTTCTTAAAATGTTAGCGCTCATATTCAAATTTGAATTTAAAATTATAAAACTGGCTCTATAACTCAAAGCTCATAAGAGAGCTTTCCAACCTTATAAATTAATGGGAGGTTTTTAGAGTATTAGCGAAGAAAAATGAGCACTAAGAGACGAACCAGCTCTAAATATGGGTAAGAAAGTAAACATTTATACTATCAATAATAAGTTGATTACAGCACGTACCGATTTAGGAGGTGCACCTAATTAAGTACATACTGCTTTAGGAGGTATTTTGTGATTTTATGATTAAAATTAGGGTGCTCCTAATTAAGTACTAGCATTTTAGGAGATGCTCCTAATTAAGTACGTACCAATTTAAATTTAAAAATATGGAACTAAAACAGTAGAAATTGATATCAATCTCTCAAGTTTGAAACCAGTTCTCAAAATCTTCTCAATATCCTTCTTAGAGGTTGACCTCCTATAGGATGCCCATATTTAATAGTAAGTTTTATAGAGGTTTATAATTGAAATCAATAAACTTAAATTTGAATAACATTTCTTAGATCTGTAAACAAGATGGAGTCAATGAATGATGCAATGAAAAGAGTGCAAGCACAAGAATTGATTCAAAGATTTAGAAGCAAGGAGGATTTGCATCGCTACCTGAGGCAACAAGGTAAGGAACTTAAAGCAACTAATCTTGATTATGTAGTTGGTTTGTTCCTTCAAACGATGGAAGGTACTAAAGTTTCATTTCTAAGAGCGATACTCTGCGAAGAGAAGAAATCATTGAAAACTTAAGATGTGAAGTTTGCAGAGATTCCAAACTATCCAGAAATCTCAGTGACTAACTTATATGATTATGCTATGAACGACCCAGAGGTTTCGCAGTACCAGCCTACTAAGAAGCAGATGTCAAATAAACTGCCTGAAAGAAACTATTTCTTTGGCATACTTGCAACAATCAAAGGTGATTACTTGAAAGAAATTCTCCAAGAATCTCATAAGAAAAGGTACAACATCTCTTCAGAAGATAAGACAAACAAGGGATCAAGATAAGAGAGAGATGGCTATCAGAGCTGCAGAAGCACACTTATATTTCAAGTAAGATTTCAAGCTTAACTCTTTAGAAAAATCTGGTACTGGCATCTTTTTGATGAAGGAAGAGAGTAAGCTTCACAGAGAGCGAAAGTCGCAGACAAAGTATGAAGTCAGCAAGAGACTTTATTCAAATATTTAGCCTCCAGAGTCAATTAACATAGATACTGGAGCTGGTATCAAGAGAAGAAACTTAGGAGGAGAGAAGCAAGAAGTAGAAGAAAAGAATGAGAAGCCAGCTCCCTCTAAAGAATTTTAAATGTGACTTATATATTCATTAACTTAACTAAAAAACTTATTTATATACACTCACTCTCCCTTCTTTTGCACACTTTTATGCCAACTAATTATCAATTATTTTAGCTGAACTTTTAATAATGTCTACTGTATCGTTAGGTAGGTCATGCATCAAGTGGTATAGCAGCAGTTCCTTATAATGACCTTTTAATATTCCCCAGTGTAACTCAATTCCATTAAACTATGGACTGTAAGGTACGTTGAAGACTTGCGTTATTCTAAGTTGTTCATAACTCTTCCTTGTTTCTTTAGTCTTATAAACAGAAAGATTATCAACGAATAGTAAAACCCCATAGATCAATTAAGAAGCGAGGATTGGAGTTAAGAACAATTAGATTAAAAAGTAATTATAATTGGCTAATATTATAAATAATTAGGCTAAAATCAAATTAACACACCCTGATTGGATTATTTTATAAGGACAATTAATCGAGCCAATAGTTTTAATTATTAGCCCAAACATTATAATTATACGCCAATAATAATTAAAACTTAATTTAATTGTTCATTTCCACAATCCTCGCTTCTTAATTTATCTATGGGGTTTTATAATCTCTTATTCAGGGTACTTCTCTCTCAGCTGCTCTAAAAACTTAATATACTGCTCTGTCTTAATAGAGCGAGGATGAATAACATAAGTTTCTAAACCAGCATCCTCGCTAATACCTCCAAGAATTGCCATTGTTTATACCTTGACTTTCTAGTCATATACTTCTATATTACTATGCCTCTTATACCAAGACTTCTAGATGAAAGTGTTGAATATAAACACAGCCTCGTCAGCATGAATAAACTTAATATTATTCTATTAGGCTCTCTGCATTTAATTATAAATATAATTTAAGTTGTTGTTGTAAAATGGCAGAGTGAAATCTATTACTCTCTTGATACGATTTACACCTTTGTAAGAGATACCGTTTCGTTTATAAATGTTTGCAACAGATTATGCAGAGATCTTCAACTCAGGAAACTGGCGGTGAACCATAATAGCTCGTTAGTCGAGAGAGAAGTGAGCCCAATACTTCAAAGTTTTTTCATTAATAAGATAGTCAATATGCTTCTATTGAAACTTAGACTTCCTCTAAGGCTTAGAATTCAGCTATTATTGCTTTAGTTTCACGGTTTTCAAGCAGTAGGAGCTAGCAATTGATGGACTACGATTTAAGAGCAGTGCAATAGACTTATAGTTCAGTACTAGTTTTACTTATATACCTATCACATCCATAACGCAGTTTAGACACTAAATCTATATACTCTTCATCATAAATAGACCCCAAAAGCTTGTAATTTTAGTCTCGCATTTAATAAATAACCCCAACCCCTAACAAATTCCCTGCAAATCAAAGCACTTATAAACCTCATTAAGGGGTTTTGGGGTTTTGATTGTAGATTAATCGAAATAAAATGTCACAAATTTTACAGTTTAAAAATATAATTAAAAATATATAGAGATAAAGCTTGAATTCTCTAATCCTAAGATTCTGTCACAATAATCATATAATTAATTAAATATTTATTTTCCATTTTAATAAACTTTTCAATCAGTAAGATTTATTGTTTTTAAGAAAAATATAGTAAAAAGATAAATTGGAGTGCACATTTGATAAGAGCTATTTCTTTGTAAATCAAAAGCTTAATTCTTATGTAAAACAGAATTTGGTTTTAACTAAACAAATTCCTTCTCAAATTTTAAACACGAGTAAGATTAGTTTTTTTAAAAAATAATTCATTCCACGTTTATAGCTGATATGATAAAATAAAATTATACTTTTACAAGAAAATTATTTATTATTTTTTAAATGATTGCTTTGGGAAATGTTGCAAATGGTGCTTCTAATACATTTGTTGCAACTTTAGTAATAAATCTGTTTCTGCAAGTTTTTATGAAATTTTCGATGAAATTAATGTGGCGTATGATGTCACTGTTAAATTTGATAGTAAACCTTCAACTATTTAATATAAGTTTGCCTTCAAATATCATTCTTTGTTTTGATGCCCTTGTGGATATTAAAATTCTTTATAATATTTAAATTACACTTTGGAAGTATATTGTCTGAATATATATTTTGTAATATTTCATCTTTGTAATTGATTGATAAGAAATAGTTAAAGTCCTGGGTTACATCTTAAGTTGATGATTCAGATAATGATCAAAATTCTAATGATATCTTTGAAACTTAAATATTATATATTATCACAATTCTTATTTAACTCATATCAACATAACAGTAGTCAAAATAAGCAATAAAATGTATAAATTATCAATATTCAATAATTAAAAAGCATATGTTTATTAATAATTTCTTTTAATTAAATTGTCAAGACAATATATTCGTAAATATGGGATTTATTATGTTCGCAATTTTGATTTTGATTTTGGTTCTTTTAATAGTAATATTACTCAACAAAATTTTTGCTAAATATTAACTGTAAGGATTTTCTGAAAACAAATTAAACTGCTTTTACTAAATTAAAATATCTGGATATAGAATTACGAAGCTCATAGATATGATTAAGCAAAAATTGATGTATAGTACATTTAAACAAAACCACAATATTTTTAAAGCTTTTGAAAGTATATATAAAAAAATGCATAAGTTAATTAAAAAAGTTCAAGTTTTTAAATATAAAATAAAACATATATTATAAAAAATAAAATAAGGGTTTTAAATTTATAAGGATGTATCAATAGGGATATCTAAATTTTAATAATATTTAAGTATTTATTGATATTTAAGTATTTATTAGTTAAAATAAAATTTTGCAATTACAACAAGCTTTAGCTTTTATTTAGTAAGAATATATTTAAATTTCTTACATATTTCTTAGTATATTGCCTCAGAAGATCATTATGATATAACTAACACTATCTCATCAATATTAATTGAAAAAAAAAGTTAATGATTAATTGTGTCATATTTTATAATATGATGATTTTTTATTTATTTAAATGATATTAATGATAATCAAAACCCCAAAACCCTTTCAGTAGTTTGATTGAGTTTTTGATTGATAAAAGTAGACTATTAGTGCATACTTTATTAGGGTTTTAATAGGGTTTATGTAAGGGTTTAATGTTTAAATATTAGTATTTTAAGTGAGTATAACAAGCGAGCTTTTAAAATACTTCACACAAACATAAACTTAGAGTCATGCGGCAGTTCTCTGAATTTTATCTTTCTAAGTTGATGTTTGATTGTTTCTATTGTTTGTTGATTCTCTTATCTTGGCTTGATAATAGTTGAGTATGCAAGTTCTCTGAGACCTCCATTTATTTTATTTTTATCGAGATATTGTTTGATTCTTGTTTAGAATCTCTCTCACCCCTGCAGCTAAAGTAATCGTTTCTTGGCATGTCGCTCTCTATTATTATTACTGCTAGAGCCCAGATATCCCATTAAGTGTCTCCATCTCTCCAATCATCTCTCTCTGGAAAATATCTAGGGGTACCGTATCCATTTCCTTATGCAGAGGCTTGCACTCTTTGAGCTCTGTTGAAGTTTATAATATAAACTCTAAGAGGCTGAAAATTCAACATGATATTCTCTGGCTTTAAGTCTCTATGAACATAACCTAGCTTGTGAAGCTCTTCAATCCCCTCAACTATCTGCTATACAATCTAGCCAATTTATCTCTGACATCTATTGTCAGATAAGAATTGTCTGTAAGTCATTTCAAGTAATGGAAGCCTGAAGGCTACATGATCTTTACCAAGTAAAATAGCATAAAGCTATATGATATGCCTGCACTCATTTAACTTTGCCTTTTAAAGAGCATAATACTCATTTGCAAATTCCATTTTGAACTTGTCATCAGCAAGGAAGTAATTGAATGGATATATCTTGTAAGCATATTAGTCATCAGTAATGACTCTCTTCTCTACTTTTTTCTTCAAGAGTGAGGTAGCTTTCAAGGCAAGAATCTAAGTCAATAAGTTTTAATATAGGAATCTTCATTGCCTCTATTTTAACCATGATTTTATTGATCTCAGTGACT
>ARYC01008943.1:0-14882 GCA_000711775.1 Oxytricha trifallax
GAACAGCAACCAATCGAAAAGATAAATACATATTAATGTGAAGACTGCTAGAATCATTTCTCAACTGAACAAAGCTTGAAGAGACACCTTAAAGAGGTACACTCTGGCAAAGCAAAGATCTATTTCAAGCATGAAAAGGTAGATGGTAGGTATTAGTGTACGACATGCATGAAATCATATACTCACTCAGATAAAGTTAAAAGGCATATGCAAAAGCATCACCTCAGTGAGTTCTTGATTGAAGATTAAGAGACTAAAAAACTAGTGCCAGCTAAAACAAAATCTAATACTCTTGAGTCATAAAGAGAGCAGCAAGAAAGACTCAAGAGACAGAAGCGATATGAATCGATGAACCAGCCAGCAGGCAATACAATTTTAGCATGCTTCTAAGCGAAGGCTATGAACATACCTGCATTAAATGCAGTTGATCTCAGCACTGTATTGAAAACTACTTGAATATAAACGTGCCTGCAAAAGCAAAGCTCATAGTAGTTGATAAGTATGCATACAAGGCGTATCCATTCAGTTATCTTATTAAGAACCAACAGTATTAGAACGAGTTTGCAAATGAATACATGGTACTTAGAGAGGCCAAAAGAAAAGACTGCAAGAATTTGCTTAAGCTAAATGGTGTTATTTTAAGTTATGGTTTTATCGCATTAAAGCTAAAGAAATTTGAGATGACTCTGAGAGACTACCTATATCACAATAGATACCCTGATGATTTAAACGATATACTCTCAGATATGATTCAGGGTGTTAAGGAGTTGCATGAACTTGGATATGTTCATAGAGATTTGAAGCCTGAAAACGTTATGCTAAATCTCTGCCCTTTAGAAGTAGTGGTTATCGATTTCAATAGAGCTTTAAGATAGGAGATTGTCACTTTAGCACAGGTACTTGGTACTCCAGGTTACTTCCCAATAAGAGAGAAGTGGACTAATGGTTCTGTTTAATGGGATGTTTGGGCAGTAGCAGCAATAATATTGGAAAGTGACATGGAATGTATGTCTTACTTTGGTACAAAGCATGAAAAATAATCAATAAGTTTGGCTCAGAAACATATAAAGTAAGAAGATGTCTGCTAAGAAATTAAAAGCATAGTAGAGATGATAATCGTGAGAGCTCCTAACTATCCTCGGTAAACATTAGATGACATACTTGACCCACTTGAGAGAGCAAGGTTCAAAAGATATAATAAAGACAAGCAGATAAAATTTGTATGATTTAAGTAAACTAAAATTCATTAAATATTCATTAAATTAAGATAAAACCTGCATATTGTCTACTAACCCCAATAAGACCCCAACTATACCCTACAAATCAAAGCACTTATAAACCTCACTAAGGGGTTTTGGGGTTTTGAATGACCATGTTAGATTTATCATCATTGAGGGTAAGTAATTTTTATTCGATAAAGTCTCAAAAAGAATTTACTCAATACATTAATAACTCATACTTATGAAGCAAACTATTACTTTTTAACTTCATTATTATTACATTATAACTTAATTACTTACTTTAATAATCATTGTCTTCATCAGCATCTTGGGGTTTTGGGGTTTATTTGATTTGTTTGTTCTGTTTATCTTTTTTACTCATTTTACGATTAAATTTTGTTGCCATTATTCTTTCTTTGTAATTTGATTAATGGTCTTATTTGTATCCTTTTTATAGGGAATGATTAATTATTTGTAAATATATTATAAAAATAAGTATATATGCAAAACAGGTAATACTAAAAAAATTCAAATTACTCTTGTGCAATAAATAAAATGTATTATTATTAAGTTAAGTGCAAGATAAATTTATAAATTTATTAAATAATCAATTAATTTAAAAGCATTTATGTAGGATAATTAATAGTATATTTTTTATTTTATAATATTCATGAAGCAAGTTGTCTCTACCTCATACATCACACCCTCAAGTAATATTTCTTATTGTCTAAATGCATCTTGTTTTTCTCCTCGTGATACCTATAGAACTTGGTTGCATTTGATTTGTTAATGCACTTAAAGTGTTGGGTATAGGAGAGGAAGCTTAAAGGTGTTGCCCTTCGAAATACTATGTATGCAAGACTGGACTGGATAGCTTTTAAGATTCGGATAATAGGAGTATTCTCTTCTTTAATCATATTACTAAGAATCAAGTGAAACTATCCATATTAAAGCAGTTTATCATAAAAATTAATGGATTTTATAAATATTTTTTAATATCATTTAATTATCAAGCTAAAGAGAAGTATATGTTTTTGTATTAACATTTATAAATAAGATAACTTAACTTAACTATTTGTTATATAATTAATTTAATACTTTGAGAATAAATTATGTCCCTTTCAATGATTTTCAATCTTTTAAATTGTATTCATATAAAATTGATGCATTTATCTTGAGGGATTAATTTTCCTTTGATATAAAAAACATAATTAATTATTGGAAACTATTCAAATTTACATTTTAATACACTATTTTTCTCACTATTATTTATTAAATTAATATATAATATTTGCAAATTACAATTGTTAATCATTTAATCATCTGATCGAAAATTTAAGTAGTTATTTTTAATATCTCATAACCAAAACTAACTTCTTCAATTGCAGTTGCTCTATAAGGTAAGCAATCAATGCCAAATAGAAGTTGTAAAATTTATTGGCTATAAATTCTCACTTGACTTGTAATTGTTTTTGTATAATTTAACTTGTTATTAATTGTGGGGTAATTATTTGTCTTCTTAATACCATCTTATTCTATCTTATAGCTATTTCATTATAGACAGTTTGAAACAAAAAATTATAGACTGCAGTCAACTATTTATTTGAAGACTATCATCTATTAAATTTATATAATGATCTTTACCTGTAAATGCTATTAATTAATGGTGTTTTATTTTTATGATATTATTTAAATTTATGCTAATCTTTCAATATGGCGAACACTTCTTTTTATAATTATTCCTCCTTAGCATAACTGTAAGAAGAAATTTAGAGTAGCTTACTCTATCATGCTGAGTGAATTATAGATTTTCTTTTATTAATTGATTCTTCGAGTACAAGTTTATACAGTATCATTATTAATAGGAGTACTTATTAGACAGAATTCATGATAAACCTTGTTCTTTTTGATCAGAATAGTTATGGATCTATACACTATATTATTTAAATAATCTCTGTCCATTTATCCTTCATTGTAGAATTGCTAAAGTCTCGTCATTATTGGCCACTCTCTATAGTTATACATCCATTGGCTTAAACACAATAAGATCTATTAACCCTCTTAATTCTTAATGAAGACTGTTAATGAATGTATTACTTCTCCAATGCCTTTAAATTCAATCATATCCTGGTAATCTCACTTTGAAATATCTCAAGGCAAGGATGGCCTCTATATTTATCATTTGTTATACATAGCTCATCACTTTAAACTTTTATCAGATTTTATAGTTTTTTTTTATAAGATGATAAGCATGACACTCTAAAGCAAAGAATGATAGTAGGATCTGGGGTTAGTTCAATGAACAAATACGATAGACATTCCTTCAAAGATTCAATCTTATGGTTTTCTTGTTGCATTTAATATTTAAAGTTGATTAGAGAAATTAAATTAAAATATGTTCATATTTATTATTTATTAATTAACAAAATATATCTATAAACTCCTTATATTTTATTATAAGTGAGACTCTTTGTAGTTGTAGTAGTATCAATGCCTTGTAAAAGTAGTAATAATGCCAGTAATACAGTAGAATAGTTATTTATTTATAATCATCATGTTAGTAACTACAAGAATTAACATATATTAATAAAATACATAAAGAATTTGAGTATTTTTTAATGCAAAAAGAATCATAACAACACATAGTTGCGGTTTTTCAATCAGGTTTTAATCATGAACTTAATCTAACTGTCTTATTTCTAAAATAACATTGAGCTTAAGCTGCAAATAGTAAAATGGAATCATATTTATTTTTTATCTTTTCTTATTAGACACAGTGTTCCAAGTTGTTGAAGTGTGCTAGTGTAAAATAACATCACTAAGCTATCATCTTCAAAATAAGCTTAATATTCATAATATCACTAGATCTGTTGTTATAGGATATCTAATGTCCAGAAATACATAAGATCCAATAAAATTATCAAATTCTTTGTAAAATGTTCATTTAATTACTGAATTAATGAATCAAAACGTGTATTTTAAAAAATATCTTGGCAGAGGATGCCGGTCATACATTATTATTATATGTTAAAAAAAATTAAATTATAAAATATTTAATTTTATAGGGGTGACACCAAAGATCGATTGAGATGTACATACATACATCAGTCAAAAGATGATCAGAAAAATACCTAGAATATTAATATTACTTTCATGATAATGAAGATAAAAATGAAGAAGAATGTAAATGAGAAAACGTTTTATTTAGATTTTCAAGTTTTGATATTAATATTATTACTATTATTCATCCTTTTAATTTAATATTAATTTATTCACAAAATTTAACAAAATAAATGAAGCCTATAACACTTTAGAAGCTAAGTGTTAGAAATTAAACTAAGAATGAACTTTATTTCATTAGTTTAAGAGTACTTTTCGTAATATTAATAAGCTAGGATTTATCTTTTAAGAAGTTTGGCATAAATCTTGTTAAAGCCAATGAAACTACATACTTTCCCATATTATCTCATAAATCATTATAAGTAATTATGTTCATCGAAAAGTGGACCATGGGAGGCCTAAGATACTTAATTCAATAAAGATTACTATAAATATATGTTTTCCTATCGAAATATGGGCTCAAGCAATTACTTAAGGGAATATGTCATAAAAAATCATGTAAGAAATAAATAATTTCATTTACCATTGAGTATAATAAGAGCATAACACTATTGTTTAGGAGTATATCAACTTTAAAACATAGAATACAACTGCAAGAATAGCAAAAACCAAATTACTAGTTCTCAGAATCATATATGAAGGATTACATTAGTTTTATAATAAAACCCCGTTAGTCAATAAAGAATGTAGATTTGGGATTAAGATTAATAAAATTAAAATTAAATTATAATTTGCTGAAATTAAATATAATCAGGTTAAAATCAAATTTACGCACCCTGATTGGTTGATTTTATTGAGACAAATATTCAATCCAATGGTTTTATTAATAAGCTGAAACTATAATAGCTTACGCCAATAATTTTAATTTATTAATTTTAATTACTAATCTTCATTCTTAATTAACTAACTGGGTTTTATCTTCATTTAAAACTTCTATTTCATTCTTAAGCCTCTTGTTAAAACAAATACAGTACATAATCACTTAGTATAAAGTCTAATTGAGAGACAAAATTTGAAAGAGAACCACTCATTTAATTAAATGATATTCAATCAATAATGTTTTTATTTATTTAACTCAATAAAATACGATAAAACGAATGTGTTTTTGAATATCAGTTCTTATCACTAGTAAAGAAGGTTCTTTCTCAAACTATACATAAGATAATCAAAGCTATAGATTAGCTTATTTTAATAGATTTTATTTAAGAAAATCCTAAATTGCTAAGACAATGAAAGCATTCCAATTAAAAGAAAAATAATTAACATAATCTCTCCAATATTTTAAAACAAACACGCTGAAAGATAGCAATACAGAGTTATATCAAAGTTAAACTTTATATTTTAAATATAAAGATGTCTGAATTAGAGTTGTAATTAATTATATATTAATTTGCTATATCTACTTTTGAGCAAAAGCATAATTTTGTATATTCCTACATAATTAAAATCATATTAGCAATATCTATATTAACTTGAAGTAGATAAAGTGCATCTGAGAGGCGCGGAATTCTAAGAAATGGTATTTAATGTCATAAACTGTAGAGTATTTCAATAGTTTCCACATATTTTAAAGTTATCATCATGAAATTTTTGAAATAAAGGGAAATGTAATTAATAATTGATTAATAATAAATATAAATATGAGCAACAAAATGGAAATTGTATATCTTAAAATAAATATTGTCCTCTCTCCAGTATATTTAGCACCATCTGTATGTGTATATATATTTTTGTCTATTTTGTGTACTTCTGCTAAGTCTCAGTTTTTACCTACCACCACTCTTTCCAGATACAACACCTATAAAAATAAAATTTTAGATATATTTTTTGTAACTTACATTTTAAATGAATGATACAGAGGTTTCCGATCAGACATTTATACATATTCTCATATTCTTAATTATTTATTAACAATTTCTTAATTTCCAAAAAAATTCATCATAAATCCCATTGCAAAACTTAAGAAAAAGTCAAGTGTAAACACATTGGCAATTTATTTGTGGCAACTTCATTTTTTTATAAAATACTTTAAGGCATTGTCTATATCAATTTAATACTTTATATACATATCATCTTACTTATTATTTAAGGAGATAATTTTTATTCATATTCAGTGTAATGATCAATCATTAACTAAATTATTTGCTTATATTTAATAGTCATCTAAATTTTATCATAATCCTAAACTTAATATTAATTTGCAAATATTAATATTTTCCCCTTTTTGAAAAATTGATAAAAAATATCATACCAGATAAATTACACTTTCATTATATTGCCTATTATTCTTAGCATTATTCATAAAATTAAATAATCCACTTATTTTATGTTTCTTCATGATGAATTACTAAAATTTATGATAATATTATATTGTTAAGTATTCTGCTTTTGCATGCTCTAAATTTACAATACAAAACCCCCTTTATATCTATTTAAGTTATCTCAGATGTCTAACTATTCTGAAGTTTACTCTTTCTTACAATTTAAAAATTCACAACTATAGTATCTTTAGTTTTTGAAATTGCAGGCTAGACATTGAAGGTTAGCTTTAATTAACCTCAATTAAAAGATTAATAATGTATTTATGTGCTTATTAAATTGATAATAATTAGAATATATTAAAGACATCAAAATAAAGTGAAAGAAAATCTGAAATACTTATCTTAATTGATTAGATATTAGCACTTCTTTGGCATTAGTCTTAGTTTATTAATTATTTAAATATTTTGCAGATATTAAGGCTTTGCTTTTACAGGTGGCTCCTTCGGGTTATTGTCCTTATTCACGTTGGCCTAGAGTAGCTTGATCTCTTCGTCGTAGCTCAACAAGAACCCGATGGCTTTCGTCTTAGTGATGATGCTTTTGATGCTCATGGCAAAGGAGTAGGGGATGAAAGGGTTCTCCTAGAGCATCTTAAATGTGAATCTATAGAGCTATTCTACTATTGAAAGAATAATCTTTTGAAATTTTTCCTCCACTCAGTCACTTTTGTGTCCCTCTATGTCGAAATCTGGAGCCTCTAATTGCACTTGCTCTCCATCTACGGAAATATAATAGTTAAAGTGGCCAGCTTCGCTCTTGAACCCAGAAGAACCACCCAATAAAAGACAGCTATAACTATTAATCTTTCTTCCTCTGGAATTTACACTTATTATTGCACATTAACGGGAAACGATATTGAAATACTATCGTACTTTGCTAATGCCTATCCCTAACTGTCCATTTTAGCACGCATTAGTGAATTGTTATTTCCTAGACAGTCATCTACTCTGCTGAAAGAAACATTTTCTGATTCAGAAGGAGATGATTTTTCCTTACAAGAATTCTAGATTGATGGTACAATTCTTGATAGCACTGCATTGGCACTATTCAAGATAATGAGCTTTTATTACTTTACTGCTTCTTTAGATACAGTGTGGGAGAAAATTTTATTTTACTTTTCTTGAGCTTTTCCTCTGATTTATAATGGAATTTGCTATAGCGGATTCCTCAAATGACAAGTGAAATTCCTCTCAATTCTAGTGGGTTGTCTTGCTTTGATGAGTTCAACAGAATGGAGCTGGCAGTCCCTCAACCAATCTGTCTGAATGAAATCCTTATTGGAACAGTATGATTAACACTTTTGGATCGTTTGTTAGTTTAGTATAGTTCTGGGGTTTCGACCCCAAAGTGTTAAAATTTATGGCCGCCCCAACATCTTTAGTTTTTGAATTGCTAAAGTAAATTCACTTAATAGAATCGTCCATCATTTAATTATCTTCAGTTTTATCCAAAAAAGGTCTTTTGATTTTCTTTTTGCGATTGAGTGGGAAGAGTTCCTTTGCCATTGTCTTCAATTCAATCTATTCTCACACATGGAGGCTATATTTTTAAAGATTCTCATCACCAAGCATGGTTTCAACATTATTATTAATTACCTTAGGTTGACATTAGTAATCATTTAAAACATCTAGCAGTTTTTTAGTCTCTCGTGGAAGATGGTGACAGACAGGGGGCGTAGGGCATGCTACTCGACAGCGAAAAGCGGCATCAGGATTGAGGACGACAGCTCAACTGATGAGGAGGACTGGGCTTTCTTGCAAGAGGACATCCTGTGGTCTTCTAAATACATTGGTTGACATGAGATGCGAGAGAAATAAAATTTAATAGGAACTTTAATAATAATAATGAGATTTATCTAATAATTTACAGGTTGCTTTTTAAAATCTAATTAAGGCCCTGTAGTAGTAGTAGTATATTTAATTTTCAAAAGCAAACTGATATTTTTCATCAAAATTATCAAAATAAATCAAATATATTTTAATTTTAACGATCATCTCTATTTAACGTTATAACATCTTTTAATTACTTTTTGTTCTCTTTAGATTAGACTTAATTCTATTTCTCTATTCATTAATATAACAATCAATCAAAATTTATTTACATCAATTAATGGTATTGTGTTTAATTAATTTAAAGCATTGTATACTTTTCCAATTTGCATTATTACTAGGTAATTGAACAACAGAATAGTTTATTTTAATTTGTTTATTGCTTCACGAATTATATATTTAATGTCAGTTATTGCTGGATTGCATTAGATTTCAGTTTTCTAGCAAATAACTAATTATAAATAGCTTTATAAAGGTTAAACTATTTCCATTTATATATATTTATAGAATTTAATGATTTAAAAGAATTTTCTCGGCATTAAATAAGAGGTAGTATTGAAAATATAAATTCTAATTTTATTTTTTATTTACTTTATCATCTAAATTTAACTTTAAATTGCTTCATTTGATATGATATCTACCCAGATATATCACTTATATTTTAATTGTTCTTTCTAATTAAAATTTAAGCATGAAAAGAGCACTACCTAGATTAAAGAATTAAAAAGAATCAAATTTAGGCTTTATTAATTTGGTATTTAAGTAATTATCCGAAATATAAAAATTAAACTCTTAAATAACAATAAAAGTTTCATCAAAGCTAATTACCAGTATTGTTAATGTTTAATCTAGAAAGGTACATAAAAGAATGTAAAAATTAGTGAAAAAGAAAATCAAATGCAAGACCAATTTAATAATGAATGCGAAATTAGTGTATATTTTAATTTAAATTGTTTTGTGTATTGCTGAATATTTTTAGCTGTTAAATTATGTACCTTTGATTTTTGTATATTCTTAGACTTCTCCTTGAGCTCAACTGCAATATCTTTATTTTATTGATTAGGCTTGTCAGCTTAATCATACAATCTTCTTTGCTTCTTTGTCATCTAAATCTTTCCGAGCTCCTCCTCTACTTCCTTCGATTCCTTTATTGCTGATATCTCCAGTGTATTCATACTCTCTGATCCATCTCTTTGTGGTCTACCTCCAAGGTATCTGCCATTTTAGTGTTATCCTCTGAAACCATCTCTGCCACTTTTGCACCCTCCGCAGCCAGCCCTACATCCTCTTCTGTAGTTGCCATCGTCATCCTATCTTCTCTCGTGCTTCTCTGGCCCTCCATCCTTAATTACAGCTCATTCACGATTTTCTCCTCTCCCCCTTGACTTACTCACTAGCTAGAGGCTGGTCTCCACATTGGATTTCTCAGAATTTTTGTCAAACCAGTGTTGCAAAGGAAGTTACGGAAAGATTCTCGACTGGGGGGCGGCCAGGAGCACTCCTCGATAATCCATGCTTTTTATCTATGGAAATGAGGTCTCCGGCTTAGTCAAGTGTCGAAAGCCGAGATAAGTAGAGATCTTTATTTGGAGGGTCCACCATATGGTAATTATTATTAGTATTAGTATGTTATAATTGAGGTCTCTATGGACCCCCAACATGACCTCTTAAATCGATCAGAACAGATCGGGCAGGGTGAGTGCACAAAGTTTTTGACACCTTGTAGGATTTGAACTCCATATGTTATCAGTATGAATTCAGATTTACGCTCTGGTCAACTGCACATAGAATTCGAAGTCTACTTGGAAACTACGGTATATATACCACAGGACACTTGGGTACTTTCCAAGGCCTGTGTTATATACCGAGCATTCCCTTAATCATTGGTTGCCTTACGGCTCTCCCAACTTTCAGTTAAGCTAACTGCGTATACTAGCAGACCTTGTAGATACTTACATGTCCCGTCCATATCCATAGTTAGGTTTATAAGTCTCCCCAACCTTTGTCACTCAATGGCCTGGCTCCATGGGTGTTGGAGTGGTTCCAGTCATGCAATCTCGAATGAGACTGTATCTGCCTATTAACCACGGAAAGCATTAGTCTAGTTACACTAGAAGTAAACTTAAACCGTATTGGTCGGGTCTTTTTAAATTATTAGTATGTTATAATTGAGGTCTCTATATACCCCCAACATGACCTCTTAAATCGATCAGAACAGATCGGGCAGGGTGAGTGCACAAAGTTTTGACACCTTGTAGGATTCGAACTCCATATGTTATCACCATATGGTAATAAGCGAGCGCCCTGAGATCCAATACCTTGGCAGTTGGAACGATGATGATGATCTCCTAGACAATATACCTGCAGATCCCTCAAGGCTTCTCCCCTTCCTCTTGAGACCAGTTCTTTTCCCCATGTGTGCAGTATGATGCCCTTGGCGGATTCCCTTTCTGTTTAGAGGAATTCGATAGCATTCTTAAAGCTAGCCGTTAGGCATTCCACACCTTACTAACAAATCGGCTCATTCTTTGAAGGTCACTATTGAGGGTGAGTGACTTGTCTGGGTGAACTCTAATTTGGAGGACGTGAATGTGTTGACCAATCGTGGATAGCTGTCGCTGGTTCTTGACAATGTACTAGATAGGGCCCCCTCCTCTTGCCTTGGGCGCGTACTATGTAGTGAGTGATTAGTAATAGACTCCATCCTTAATCTTAATATCTCTAAAGGGCTCCTCTCCCTTCTTTCTGGGCGTCCTACAAGCGAATATCAGGCGCCTCATGGCCAGGTGGTACTCAACAGTCTGCTGGATGCGGTCCCGATGGCAGTAGATGATGTAAGGGTCGTAGAGGTTTCGACATTAAGTTTAAGATGCTCTTAAAAGAATGGTCATAATTGCAGATGCTCTCCAATAAGTATGTCAACTTGGGGCCCAGCCCCTGCCAGCTCATCGATGACTCATTCTACTGTTCACTCTCCACCCCTGGGGTCAGAATGGAGGGTGATAGTTGCACCTATGGCGAGGCCGGCTATTGCTAGTGGGCATCAATAGAGTATGTGTAGGGTCCATTACGTGGCTCTAGAGATGCAATTAAGAATAAAATTTAAGTCTGATTAATTTTATTAATTTGCTTAAATACTAACCATGGAGATTTGGTTGCTTTCTGTTTTGTGAAGAATCCCTATATATATAAGTATTTAGTTGATTATTTATCATTTTCAATATCTCCTAATTGAATTACATTTACTCTTTTACTCTATAAGTATTTAGTGAGCCTTGATACTCTTATATATTAAAGTTTATTATGTTTTATTTACATTTCAATTTTCCCTATAATATTTTAAATATTGAATGCATATTACATACCTAATTAAACTCCTGGTAATATCTTGTTAAGCTTGAAGCACTTATGGCTAATAAGTATTTATGTCTGGGGTTTAATTTACCAGAGTAACGGATTAAATCTCTATATTTAAGTATGTATATATTGGTTTAATATTATTACTTATTAATGAACAAATTTATACACTGTTTAAAGGAAAGAAGTGAAGAAGTGAAGAATCTTTTGATTTAGTTTAAAGGATATTTAATAAATATCTAACATCTTTCTATTTACATCAAATTAGTATATAATAATTATATTCATTTGACTTTACTTTATAATGGACATTTAGATGACTCATCACGTGGTCTAAATCAATTGCTCTTTAATCTAATTGTCAATTGTACAATAACTTGCATTGATGGTATATCGTATATGCAGCAAAAATTAAAATTTATTTCTTAATTTACTGACTCTATTTTTAAATAGCTCAAAGAAGCAGCAACATTATTTAATACACATGAATAATTTATTAAAATCTACTGTATAAATTAATATAATTTTATTGTTAATAATTAGGAAATGTTTCTGTTAATATCTCCTTAACTATTTTAATCAATATAACTTAAGGAATTATCCCCACGAGTAAAAAGATCTTTGTCAACAATAAGTTTATCTATATCAATTATAGTTTGAGGTAGATTCACTGAAAATGGTTAATCAACTTAAGTAGAGATGTTATTAATTTCATAGTTTAACATGAATTGTATATTGCCATTAGAAATTAGTGATTAATCAAATTTTAATATATGTAGAAGTTGGCAACGTATTGAGTAAATTATAATGCTAGCATTTGCACAAGTTAAACCATTTGTTATAATTGTATTTATATCTTAATCAGCATTGAGTTGAATTTATTCCACGGTTTTCGAGTAGTATCTGTCAAACCTAAAGCAAATATTCTACAAAATGAAAGTGCTACGCTTAAATTTAATAAAGATAAGATAACGACAGGATTTTCAACTATATAAGCTTAATTGTAATAATATGGTTGAGTTATCAAAGCAAGAATCAGTAGTTCTTTGTATGAAATAATTGAATACTTGTAAATATTTCACTAATGATGCTTTATTGGCTAATATAATGAGCTTCATCTTTGTAGTAATTAGTGGTATTGAATGATTCTACATTTGTATTAATAGATACAAAGTGTTTTACTTATGGTAAAAAAGGAGCTTACTAGTATTAAAAATTGCATGTAATACGGATAGGACATTCTTCATTAGTCAATGAGCAATATTCAAATTATAATATTTGCTACCTTATCTCAATCATTTTCAATAGGAGTAAATCAAAGAGTATATTCTAAGTATGAGTCTGTAATTTTTCTATAATAATTGTATAAAACCTATAAATTATAGATACTTTTGGCTTAAATTAAGTACACTATACATTAAATGAAGTATTTACGTCAAAGCTCCCTCTTAATACATTAAGTGTGTTAAAAGATCAATTCATTAATTTATTTAAATATTCATCACATTCGTCGAATAATATCTAAATAGATCTGTGACCACGACCATCTCCCAGCTCACCAGATACGAGGTCACGTGATCAGGGACTCCGTAGTCCTCGTTACCATGACCATGACCATAACCACGGTGACCACGTGACCATCACTTGAAAATGCATGATTTTAGGATTTATTCGTCGAATGGCGTTAAAATAGATCTGTGACCACGACCATCTCTCAACTCACCAGATAAGTGGTCGCATGGTCACTGTCTCCGTGTTACTCGTAAACATGACGGTGACCATGACCACGTTGACCACGTTACCATCACTTGAAAATGCATTATTTTAGGTTTTATTCGTCGAATGGCGTTAAAATAGATCAGTGACCACGACCACTCCCAACTCACCAGATACGTGGTCACGTGGTCACTGACTCCGTGGTCCTCGTGACCATGACCATGAACATGAAAAAGGTGACCACGTGACCATCACCTGAAAATGAATGATTTCACTGTTAATTCAACGAATACGTAAAAAAAGAGCAGTGACCACGACCACCCCTCAAATCACCAGATACGTGGTCACGTGGTCTCTACCTCCGAGATCCTCGTGTCCACGTATATTGTGAGTTGTTGTCGTGGTCACTGCTATATTTTGACGTCATTCGACGAATTAACACTGAAAGCATGCATTATCAAATGATGGTCACGTGGTCACGGTCATGGTCATGGTCACGAGGACCACGAGGCAGGGACCACGTGACCACGTATCTGGTGAGTTGAGGTGTGGTCGTGGTCATTGCTCTATTTTGACGTTATTTGACGAATTAACACTGAAATCATGCATTTTCAAGTGATGGTCACGTGGTCACGGTCATGGTCACCATGGTCACGGTGACCACGGAGGCAGTGACACGTGACCATGTATCTTGTGAGTTGAGGTGTGGTCGTGGTCACTGCTCTATTTTGACGTCATTCGACGAATTAACAGTGAAATCATGCATTTTCAAGTGATTGTCACGTGGTCACTGTGATCATGGTCCTGGTCACAATGGTCATGGTAATGATCACGAAAACCACGGAGGCAGTGATCAAGTGACCACGTATCTGATCAATTGAGGGGTGGTAATGGTGACTGCTCTATTTTGACGTCATTCGACGAATTAAAAGTGAAATCATGAATTTTCAAGTAATGTTCACGTGGTCTACATGATCATGGTCATGGTCACCATGGCACGGTCATGTTCACGAGGACCACAGAGGCAGTGACCACGTGACCACGTATCTGGTGATTTGAGTGGTGGTCGTGGTGCTGCTCTATTTTGACGTCATTTGACGAATTAACAATGAAATCATGCATTTTCAAGTGATGGTCACGTGGTGACCTTTGTCATGGTCATGTTCACAGTGGTCACGGTCATGGTCACGAGGACCACGAAGGCGATGACCATGAAACAACATAATTTGTGAGTTAAGGGGTCACTGCTCTATTTTGACGTCATTCGACGAATTAAAAGTGAAATCATGAATTTTCAAGTAATGTTCACGTGGTCTAC
>ARYC01008944.1:0-17042 GCA_000711775.1 Oxytricha trifallax
GAGGATGCGATGAAAGATGAAGAGTTGGTAGTTTATCTTCCTACCAAGAAACAACTCTCTAACAAGCTTCCAGGAAGGAGCTTCTTCTTTGGAGTTCTTGGCACTTTAAGAGAGAGTTATCTCAGAGAGATCATTGAAGCTCACAAAAAACGCTACTCTATTTCTCCTGAAGATTAAAAGAAGCAAGGCATACTAATACGAGACCTAGCTCGCTGAGCTTAAGAAGCACCCATTCCTCTCTAGTAAGCTTTGATTCATAACTTTGTAGGGAAACCTCGAACTGGTATTTCCTAATGAAAGAGCATGCGAAGGTTCACAGAGAGAGAAAGTCATAGACTATTTATGAAGTGAGCAAGAGACTTTATAAAGATGTTTAAAAAGCCAGAAGAAATGAACATAGATGCAGGAGCTGGCACAAAGAGAAGAGATATGGGCCCAAGCAAGCCATAAGAAGAGGAGAAGAAAGAAAAGCCAAACTCCTTTATGGGTTAATTTAATATGTGAATATATTCATTCGTTTAAATCTAAAACTTATTTATAAACATTCATTCTTCCTTCTCTCGCAAAACTGTTGTCTTATCTACGCTCACTCTCTTACAGCTACTCTGAATCAAGTCTACTGTATCTATAGGCAAGTCATGCATTAGGTGATATAGCAGCAGTTACTTGTAGTGGGTCTTGATTTAACTCCAGTAGAATTCAATTCCATTAAATTAAGGGCCGTAAGGAACATTGTATACAGGAGTAATGTTTAACTCTTCATAAGCTTTCTTAGACTCCTTAGTCTTATGAACTGAGAGGTTGTCAATAAACAGGATGATCTCTTGGTTACTATACTTCTCTCTCAGCTAATGTAGGAACTCTATGTACTACTCTCGCTTAATAGAGCGAGGATGAATAACATAACTTTCTAAGCCAAAGTCTTCACTAATACCTGCTAATATTGCATGGGTTACAACCTTTACTTCTAATCGTAGACTTCTATATTATCATACTTCTTATACCAAGATTTATTAATAAAGGTGTTGAAGGTAAACACAGCTTCATCAGCGTCTATGAACATGATGTTATTGTAATAGCCATCTGCATTAATCATATATAGTTTAAATTATTAATATAAAATGGCACTGTAAAATCAATCACTCTCTTCACTCTGTTGACAGTCTTGAAAGTAATACCATTCCTTCTATAAATATTGGCTATAGTCTAAGGAGAGATACGCATGTCAGGAAACCTGCGATAAAACATCACAGCTCGCTAGTCTAAAGGAAAGTGTGCCCAATACTTCAAAGTCTTAGAGTCGCAGAGGAAGTCAATATGAGCCTGAGAGAACTTTTATTTTCTTGCAGGATGCGTTCAACAACCAGAATTAAAATGCTAAACAGCTAGCAAGCAGTGATACCTAACAGTTGAGGCACTCTTGCGTAATAACTTTGCTATAGCTGCATAATTCATTACTGGTTTGACTTAGTCTATATTAATACTTGTACCATACCTAAGCTTAAGCAGTAAATCTAAATATTACTCATCATAAATAGACCCTAAATTTCGCTAATTTCTATTTCTCATTTAGCAAATTGGCCTAATTTCTCTACTAACCCCAATAAGACCCCAACTATACCCTACAAATCAAAGCACTTATAAACCTCACTAAGGGGTTTTGGGGTTTTGAATATGGAATATTTTAAAGTAGTCTAATGGTAAAAATAAATAATAATCCGACTATTCCAAATTGGATAAGTAATTAGAAACATTTAGCCTTATTTAAAAATGCGACTTTTATAATTTTTGATTAAGATAAAAAATGAAATCTTATAGTGAAGGTTCAAAAATTTATTTTTAAATATTCAGACTTCATTTTCTTTCACAAATTGTTGTCTAATCTTTACTCACTTGCAGCTGATTTGAAACAAATCAACTATATCTTTAAGTAAGTCATGTATAGGTTGATATAGCAGCAGTTTCTTATAGTGAATCTTGATTTAAATCTTGTAGATTTCAATTCCATTAAACCATGGGCGAAAGGAATATTGTAAACAGGAGTTATGTTTAACTCTTCATAAGCTTTCTTAGACTCCTTAGTCTAGTGAATTGATAAATTATCAACAAAAAGGATGATCTCTTGATCTTTGTATTTATCTCTGAGCTAAAACAAGAACTCAAAATACTGCTCTCGCTTAATAGAGCGAGGATGAATGACATAAGATTCTAGGCCAGAATCTTCACTAATTC
Source organism: Oxytricha trifallax (assembly GCA_000711775.1). NCBI lineage: Eukaryota > Ciliophora > Spirotrichea > Sporadotrichida > Oxytrichidae > Oxytricha > Oxytricha trifallax. The sequence continues at coordinate 2,233 of ARYC01008944.1, forward strand.
CAGCTGAAATTGCATGGGCTTCAACCTTTACTTTCTAATCATAGACTTCTATATTATCATGCTTCTTATACCAAGACTTATCAATAAAGATGTTGAAGGTGAATACAGCTTCATCAGCGTGTATAAACTTGATGTTATTTTCAATAGCCCTATGAATTTAATCATATATATAGTTTAAATTATTACTAAAATTGGCATTTGTTGGTCTTGATAACATTTCGTCTATAAGTTGTTATAGTATAGGGAGAGATACCTATGTCATGAAACTTGTATTAAACATCAAAGCTAGCTTTTAAAGTTTTAGAATCTTAGACTGAGGTTTCAATATAAACCTGATAGAACTTTTATTTTTTTGCAAGATAATTTCAAGAAACAGAAGTGTAATTCTATACAGCCATCTAAAAGTGATACATAATAGTTGAAGCACTCTTACCTAAGAAGTTTCCTCTAGCTAGATAATTCAGTGCTTGTTTCACTTTAGTCGATAATAATACTCGTACCATACCTAAGCTTTAAAAGCAAATCTAAATATTTTTGATTATAAATAGACAATATATTTCACAAAATTTTTTTTATCAAATTGGCCTAATTTCACTATTATACCAATAAAACTCCAACTATATTGTACAAATCAAAGAAAGTAAAATATTTATTTAGGGATTTATTTTTTTAAATTATAGATACAATATATGATTGTATTTAATTTTTTTAATTTAAATAAATTAATTAATCAAGAAGTCTCAGATTTTTATTAACCATAAGCTTTTATAATTAGTAAATAAAATATATTTCTTAGAAATTCCAGGATATATAGACAGTAATAAAAAATGAGAGAAGTTGTTATTATAAAATCAAAATTACTGTCACATTTGTTATAGATAAAGAAATAATGAGTTAATATGCTTCTTTAAATTTGCACTTTTAACAACAATTAATTAATAGAGCTTTAATGCTAATAAAAATTAATTTACACAATAACACAATTTTATTTCTAGTACTATAACTTGCTATTTAAAAACATTTTATTTGAAATGTTTGCTTCTTTTGGATTTCAACATTTTAATAATTCTTCATTCTTATGTTTAGACATCAATCATAAAAATGGTAGAACAATAAAAATTGAATTTATAAATTTATTTTAATGTTTTATTCATTAATTTTTTATAATTGGTAAATAATATAAATTAAATAAAAAAATTCAAACATATTGTAATAATGTGTAAATTATATTTATGAGGGTAAACTTTTATAAGTTCCATATGTTATTTGATAATTGATAATTAATTACATAATTCATTCTCTTCAAGATCCATACTCGTTATACTGCTTAGTTTAGTTTTTAAAACCCCAATACCCCAAAATCGCTTATCCAAGTTTTTAAATACTTTGATTTGTTTGGAATTTGTTATGAGTTGGGGATATTAAAAGATTTTAATGTGAAATTTATAGTAAATATATTTAAATTTAATCACTCAATTGCACTTTTGGATCAATTGTGAGAGGTTTAAAATTATATTGCTTAATCACAACTGTATCTCTCTAATGATATGTCCAATCTTGAGTTGGTTTTATTTTTACTGACTCTGCCATTTGCTTCATTGATTGAAATACTGTTGTTTTGTAGTCAATAAATTGCTTTATTCTTTCCTTAGCATCCTTCTCGCACATTGCAGAGTAGTATTATTTGAGAGGTATGTCGTACTCTATTATAATTATTGCTGTAAGGTCAATACATCCGACTATAAAGTCTCCATTGCCCAATCTTTTCTTTCTGGATAAAAGCCTGAAGTTCCGGTATCACATCCAAGCCTTGGAATTTCCACTTTTGAAGCTCTGTTGAAATTAATGATTCTTACTATTACTGAAGAAAATTCAACATTATATTCTTAGGCTTGAGATATTTGTGAACAGAGCTTAACTAATTAAGCTCTTTGTTACCTTGTATAATATAAATTTTTATTAATGCAAGCTATCTATGATTTCTTTGATCAGTTATGAAATCTTTGAGTGTCATTTAAAAGAATGGAAATCTGAAAGCTGCATGATTTTTAGCTGGGAGAACAGCGTCTAGCTTTATTAAGAATTTGCACTCTTTAAAATTAGCCTGAGTGAGTACTTAATACTCATAAGTAAACTCCATTTAATATTTATCATCACAAAGAAGATAGATGAATGGACATTCTTTGTAAGAATACTGATGATCCTTAATAACTTTACTGTAATTATATTCCTCTAGAATTAGGTAACCTTAAAAAGAATTATTTAAGTCAATCAATGCAAATACTGGAATTTTCTTCGAGTTATGTTTACAAGAAAGTTATTTGTAAAATACAAATTTAATGTCTAACATTTTCTTATTATGCTAATCTTTTAAGTTTTCAATGCATTTTTATATATTTTCTATGAACTAAGCAGTGATTGAATCTAGACAATTTAACTATAATGAATGAATGATATCAAGAAAGAAATAAAAGTGGCCAATGCTACTGATATATATCATTGATGAGAATATATACATTTGATGATATTTAAATCAAACATGTCTTATACATGTTACTTTGCATCAAATTAAGTGATTAACTTTTCTATTTCAGTACAAAGATTGATTTTTATTGTTTAAAGCTAATAGAGCAGAGTTATTTTTTTTTAAAAAATAAAAATAATTAACAAATTAGAATTGAATAAGTATTTTTATTAACGATTTGAATCTTATTTTTATGAAGCTAACTACTTTTATTTGAAAAACTGAGATAATAATAAGTAAAAATGCAATCTTAATTTACTATTATTTATTTATGCACAAACAATTGCACATAACATTAAAGAGCTGGATAAAATTAACCTTATAATTACTAAAAATCCAATAACTCGTAATAGTAGTTTGTAATTTTTTTTTATTTTAAAATTTTTTTTCACTTGTAAAGAGCATAAATATTTATTATTATCAATCACTTTATATAATTAAAAGGTTTATTCAAGTACAACTATTTTTAATAAAACGGGTAAGGGAAATATAAATTAAAAAAGTTTTATTAATTTAAATTTCAGAAATAATTAAAATGATAAAAATAACTAATTAATTAAAATTTAGATAATGAACTTATATATATCGTATCTCGTTTATATTTTATAAAGATCAGTATAAAATATAATTTGAATATTCTTGCATTAGCTAAATATTTATTAATATTTCCAATTTAAATCGAATGATCTTAAGTTTAACAAGTTATGATACTATGTTTAAAGAAACAAGAAAAATTAAGTTATCATTTACAATTTATAATGAGAATTTGATAATTAAAAATTAAATTAGTTAGAAATATTCAAAAATGAAAAAATATCTGAGCAGAAGATGCCATGTCAATCATTTAAATTTTAAGTTACAAAGAACATACTAAATTTTTTATTTTACAGGGGTTGCACCTGTTAAGAGTGGTGGTGGGAACAGACAAAGACTTCGCAGAGCAGCTAAGAAAAGTGGTGAAGGAGTATTCAAATATTCAAATTGTGATATCTTAAAAGGAACATGAAAAGACAAAGAAACTTTTTTAGATTTACACTTTGTTTATTGGCTTATTGTTTTTCATTTATTATTGATAGAATTCTTATAATCATAATATTTTTCAAATTATTTATCATGATTGCTTGAACGAGAATTCAAAGTTAATTTCTAATTCCTTTTATACATTATTTTATCCATCTTACAAGAATTAATATGTAAAATATTAATACATTTAATTAAATAGACTTTTAAAAACAGCAAATACATTTATATTTCTTATTATATTAATTTTTATCTTCAGAAAATAATTAAGAATTATTGTAAATAAATTGTATCTTTTATTTATTTTGAGTTAAACAATGTTCTTAAGTTTAAACAGTACCAAGTTCCAGCTAGAATAACTCTGGATTTTAAAACACTTTATAATAGATAAATGCTTTGATAGCACTCCAGTCAGTCGTATCAAATGTAAGTATTTATTGAAAAGAATTTAGTTTTCAAGAATATTATAGGTAATATAATTTTATTAGTGCAATTTAATATTTCATTTAAAAAATTAAATTTGTTTTGAAAAGTAAAAAGAAAAAATATCTTTTAAAAAAATATGTAAATTATAGTCATAAGGCTGATAGTAATATTTAATTACAAATTTAGATATTTAATAATGGTAAATTATAAATTTGATAGCAACTTAACACATATTCTTCAATTCCAATTATATAGTTTGAAATGGATGCTAAAAAATTAAATCATGAAACTATCAGATTGTTTAACTGGATGACTAAACCCACAGTATAGAATTTTGTACAACATTTGTAAGAACCGTGTTGAATCAAAATCCCAAAATCCCTTAGTGAGGTTTATAAGCGCTTTGATTTGTACGGTATTGTTGGGGTCTTATTGTGATTAGTAGAGAAAACGCAGGTTTTATGTGCATTTAATGAGTTTTTCATTATAATTAGTGCTTAATTCAAAAAGATTTTATTTGTTTGTCTTTGTGATATCCTTGAACCTTGCTCTTTGTAGTTCCTTTAATATACCGTCTAATGATAATAATGGATATGCTGGATCTCTTACGATTATCATTTCAGCTATATTCTTGTTCGCATCACACACATCTTCTTGTTTAATATGTTTAAATGTAAAACTTATTGATTGCTTTTTTTATTTCGTTATGACATACTTTCCATATAGCATTCTAAGATAGTAGCAGCTAACGCCCAAACATCCCATTAAACAGAGCCATTAATCCTTCTCTCTCTTATTGGGAAGTATCAAAGTGTGCCTAGAACCTTTACTAAGGTAACTATCTCTTATTTTATCACTATATTGAAATCTACGACTTAGCTAAAATAGTATATTTTTGGTAGAATTATTTATTTAATAAACTTTGTACTAATTACTACTTCTTAAGGGCAGAGATTTAGCATTAAATTTTCTGGCTTAAAATCTCTATGAATATACCCTAGATCATCGAGCTCTTTGACATCATTTGTCATTTCTGTGAGTATCTCATTCAAATCATTAGGATATCTGTTATGGTAGATATACTCTCTTAAAGTCATTTCAAACTTTTTGAGTCTCAATTCTATAAAACCATGACCAAGTATAACTCCGTCGAGCTTAGCTAAGTTCTTGAATATCTTTTCTAGCCTCTTTCAGTACTATTTATTCATTTGCAAACTCATTTAAATATTGATCGTCCTAAATGATATACTTGAATGGGTATACCTTGTAAGCGAATTCATCAATCACTATTAGTTTTACCTTGTTAGGAATTTTAATATGAAAATAGTTCTAAATACAGTTGCTTATGTCAACTGAATTTAATTAAGGTATATACATTGCTCTCTCTTATAACCATCCTATATATATACCATTTGCTGGCTAGTTTATTGATTCAAAACGCTTCTGTCTCTTGAGCCTCTATTACTCCTCTCTTTATGAATCAATAGAGTTATTATTCTTTCAGCTGGTACAAGCTTTTAAGTTTCCTCACCTTTAATCAGAAATTCGCTTTAGTGGTGCTTTTTCATATGCCTCTTTACTTTGGCTGAGTAAATATAAGATTTTATGCAATAATACCTACCATCTTCTTTATCATGCTTAAAATAGATTTTAGCTCTACCAGAGTGTATCTTCTTCAAGCTAGAACCAGTTGAGGGAAGATATTTTATCAATTTTCACATTATAATGTTTTAATTTTTTCTATTGGTTGCTATTAATTCTTTTCCTCAATCAATTCAACTTATGTCCATCTCTGCACTTTAATTCTTTTTTTAAATTTCATTTTTAAGGACTTCTGTTTCAATCTTAGAGCTCTTAGTTCAACCTCCCTTTCTATAAAGATTACTTCTGGTTTCTTGGAAGACCCAAAGTTGAACTATGATTATCAAGCACAAGAGAAACTGCTCTGCGATTCAAGTTAGCTGCCATGTTTAAATTATAATTTAAAAAATGCAACAACAATTGTTAATTCTTAGGCGTTAGAAATCAGATTTATGCTAAGTTTATAGCTGTAAATTTTCTAATTTTATTATTAATATTTTTAATTTTGGTCCAACATAGAAAAAATTTAGGATGGTTCTGGTACCAATTAGGTTTTGAATCATTTTGGAACTTTTCTATTAAAACCTCATTAGATTATAACTAGGTACTAATTAAGTTTTGGTACTATTAAATTGGCACCAATTAAATTTAAATGAGTTTAGTACCAGTACTAATTAAATTTAAACAAAATTAGCATTAATTTAATGGAACTAAATTGATAAAAATGGAGCTCATCTTAGCAGTTTGTTACAGCTTTCTACACGTATCTTTGCAGGGTTGACCTCCTATAAGATGCCCATATATAATAGTAAGATTTTAAACAATAGGATCCAGAAGTCTATAAGTTATAATTTGAAATTAATTAATAGGAAGAGGAACAAAGATGGAATCACTTAATGATCAAATGAAAAGAGTCGAGGCTCAAGAAATGATATCACAATTCAGAAGTAAGGAAGATCTATATCCACACCTCACTCAACATGGTAAGCATGTGACATATACTTAATCACATACTGTTGTTGGTTTATTCCTTCAAACGATGGAAGTACCAAAATCTCATTCTTAAAAGCAATACTTTGTGAGGAGAAGAAAGCTTTTAAAAATAAAGAGACTAAACTAATTGAATTTCCCAACTACCCTGAGATTTCAGTCACTAATCTCTACGAGGATGCGATGAAAGATGAGGAAGTGGTAGTGTACCTTCCTACCAAGAAACAACTCTCTAAAAAACTTCCGGAGAGGAACTTCTTTTTTAGTGTTTTTGGTACAATAAAAGAGGAGTATCTTAGAAAAATAATTGAAAAAGCACATAAAAAACGATATTCTATCACTCCTGAAGACTAGAAGTAGCAAGGCATTCTAATAAGCTCAGCTTGGCTAGAGGAACTTAAGAACCATCCTTAATTTTCAAGTAGGCTTTGACATATCATTGTACAAAAATCTGGTACTGTTATATATCTTATGAAAGAGAATTCTAAAGTCCGTAGAAAGAGAAAATAGCAGACAGTAAATTAAGTTAGCAAGAGACTTTATAAAGATGCTTAAAATCCAAAAGATATGAACATAGATGCAGGTGATAGCAGTAAAAGAAGAAACTTGGGGCATGTCAAGCCTTAAGAAGAAAAGAAAGAGAATCCTAATCAATTAAGAGCTCATTTATTAAGTGAAGTTTTTCATAAATTTACGTCTAAAACTTATTAATAAACATTCATTCTCCCTTTCCTTGCATATATCGTAGTCTTATCTTTATTCACTCTCTTGCAACTACTATATATTAAGTCTAATGTATCGATTGGTAAGTCATGCATTATATGATATAAGAGAAGCTTCTTGTAGTAATTCTTGATTTAACTCCATTAAAATTCGGTTCCATTAAGTTATAGGCTATAAGGTACGTTGTAAACAGGAGTTATGTTACACTCATCATTATCTTTCTTAGATTCCTTAGTCATTTGAACTGAGAGATTGCCAATAAATTGGATGATTTCTTAATCGATGTATTTATCTCTTAGCTTAAGCAAGAAGTCAATATACTGCTCTCGATTAATAGAGCGAGGATGAATGACATAACTCTCTAAACCCGAATTTTCATTAATTCAAGCTAAATTTGCATGGGTGAAAGCCTTCATTTAGTCGTTTACTTTAATATTATCATATTTCTTGTACCATGAAAATATTTATAAAAGTGCTGAATGTGAACATTGCTTCATCAGCATGTATGATCTTGATGTTATTAGTTATAGCTCTTAGCATTTAATCATATATAAAGTTTAAATTCTTACTATAAAATGGCACTGTACAATCAAAACCCCAAAACCCTTTCAGTAGTTTGATTGAGTTTTTGATTGATAAAAGTAGACTATTAGTGCATACTTTATTAGGGTTTTAATAGGGTTTATGTAGGGGTTTAATGTTTAAATATTAGTAATTTAAGTGAGTATATGCGAGGTTTGGGGTCAGTTTATGATAGTGAGTATATAGATTTATTGTTTAAGTTGCGATATGGATGTGATGAATATAGTGAATAACTCAAGCCTGTTCTGAATTATACGTCTATAGCAAGGCTACTCCATAAATCTCCAGCAACTGTGAGGTCTCACTGTCTATTAGCATTGAATTTAAAGAGATAGCAGCTTAATTCTAAGCCTAAAAGACCTCTAAAATTTTAGCAGCATCATATCGATTATCTTATTAATGATAAGACTCTTAAAAACTGGGCTCATTTCTCTCTAGCCTAGAGGGCTGTGATGTTTCATCGCCAATTTCCTGAGCTTCACATATCTGCTTAATCGATAGCTAACATATATAAAAAGAACGGAATATCTTACAAGACAGTCAATCGCATTAAGAGAGTGATTGACTTTAATGTTCCATTTTATAAGACTAATTTAAATTATATATTCTATTAAACATAGAAGGATTATTAGGATAATATAAAGTTCATACACGCTGATGAAGCTGTATTTACATTCAATACCTTTATATCAAGGCTTGGTATAAAAGATATAGCAACATAGAAGTATATGACCCTCGTTCTATAAAGACTGAATAATATATTAAGTTTTTGCAATAACTCAGAGATAAGTACGCTGACTAAGAGATTATTCTATTCGTTGATAACATGTCAGTTCATAAAACTAAAGACTCAAGGAAGGAATATGAAAGGCTAAACATAACACCTGTATTTAATGTTCCTTACAGCCCTTAGTTCAATGGAATTGAATTATATTGGGGGTTATTGAAAGGCCACTACAAGAAACTTCTACTCTATCACTTGATGCATGATTTAAAGATAGATACAGTCGATTTTATTAAGAGTGCTGCTAAGAGAGTCAGCGATGAGAAAGCTAAAGTATGCGCAAGAGATGGGAGATTTTGTGTATATAAATAAGTTTTAGATTTAAGCGAATGAATAAGTTCACATATTAAATTTGCCCGTAAAAGGATTTGGCTTCTCTTTCTTTTCTTCCTCTTAAGGCTTGCTTGGGCCTATGTTTCTTCTCTTAGTGCCAGCTCCTGCATCTATGTTCATCTCTTCTGGCTTTTATAAATCTTTGAAGAGCCTCTTACTCAATTCATGTTTTACTTGAGACTTTCTCTCTGTTTAATTTGCTGCGCTCTTTCATCAAGTATATAGCAGTACCAGGTTTTTCTATAAAGTTAGAAGACTAAGCTTACTTGAGATGAAAGGATGCTTTTAAAGTTCCTACAGCCAGGTGTCACTTATTTTTTTTCTCTTCACTCAGTAAGGCTTTTAAGAATGAGATTTTAGTTCCCTCCTAAGTCGGCAAGAACAATCCAACTATCATGGATTTATTAATCTTACTTAAGAACTTACCTTGCTATAACAAAAATCTATAAAGGTCCTCTTTACTTCGAAATTTTCCTATTAAATCTTGAGATTAAATTCTCTTCATTGCATCATTCATAGACTCCATCTTGCTTCCTCTTTCTAGAAATGTTAATGAAATTTAAAATTATGGATATCCATTCTAAGTTTATTAAAATCTTACTACTAAATAGGGAGGACCTACTAGAGGTCAACCTTGAAAAGATATGCGGAGAAGCATTGAAAAACTTGCTCCAAGTTTCACAGATTGATTTCCATTTTTATCAATCTATCTCCATTAAATTGCTCCTAATAATGTTTAATTATTTTAGGAGGTCCTCCAAATTAAGTTCAAACTTTATTAGGAGTTAAATTTTAAGGTTAAAACTTAATTAGGAGCATATTAAATATAAAAATGTTTAATAACTTTACCTCCAAATTAAGTTCAAACTTAATTTGGAGGACCTCCTAGAGAAACAAAACTTCATTAGGAGTATTTTAATTTACAAAAAAGAATAAAATTATCATAAAATATGTCAACTTACAGTCTTCTATGGGTATTTAATTTTCTTAGCTATCAGCAAAGAATCCACTCGAGTGTCTTATACTTAACTATTATAGTATATTAAGGTAGATTTTATCATTATTATAATAAAATATATCAGCAAACTAAAATGAGCGCTAACCTTTTGAGAAGAGCGGCATTACTTGGGTAAAGTTAATAAAAGTTATCATTCCAGCAACCAAGAAAAGTAGAGACCAGAGACGCTTGTACTCAGTGGGAGTCTACTTATGACAACTTAGACCAATCTAGTTTTGAGATTTAAATATAAGTTAAGTAGGAGGTTATCAAATAAGCTGTGCAGATTGAGGAGGAGGCTAAACAACCAGTTATAGAGCATTAATAAATACCAGCCAAAGTTGACTATTAATGCAAAGAATGCAATAAAGTTTTCCCTTACAAGTCAACTTATAAGAGACACTTGAGAGATATACAAAACGATATGCCAAGGTTATATCTCAAGCATTAAAAGAAAGATGGGAAGTATGTCTGTGAGTTCTGTGAGAAGCCATATTCTCATTCTAGAGACCTCAAAGTTTACTTTAAGAAAAAGAACAATCAAAGTTTTGTCTTTATTCATGAACCTACAGGGAATAGATTCCTCTAAAAGAGAAGATCAAGAAACCTCAGAGTTTAAGTCTAGAAGTAAGTCAAAATGAAGAAAGCAGTCAAGAACTTTCCAGTCTCTGAGATCAATAAAATCATGGTTAAAATAGAGGCAATGAAGATTCCTATATTAAAAATTATTGACTTAGATTCATGCCTAGAAAGCTACCTCACTCTTGAAGATAAACTAGAGAAGAGAGTCATTACTGACGACTATTATGCTTACAAGATTTATCCTTTCAATTACTTCCTTGCTGATGACAAGTTCCAAATGGAATTTGCTAATGAGTATTATGCTCTTTAAAAGGCAAAGTTAAATGAGTGCAGGCATATCATCTAGCTTGATGCTATTTTACTTGGTAAAGATCATGTAGCCTTCAGGCTTCCTTTACTATAAATGACTTACAGAGAATTCTTATCTGACAATAGATGTCAGAGATAAGTTAGCTAGATAGTACAACAGACAGTTGATGGGATTGAAGAGCTTCACAAGCTAGGTTATGTTCATAGAGACTTAAAGCCAGAGAACATCATGATGAACTTTCAGCCTCTTAGAGTTTATATTATTGACTTCAACAGAGCTCAAAGAGTGCAAGCCTCTGCATAAGGAAATGTATACGGCACTCCTGGATATTTCCCAGAGAGAGAGGATTGAAGAGATGGAGACACTTAATGGGATATCTGGGCTCTAGCAGTAATAATAATAGAGAGCGACATGCCAAGAAACGATTACTTTAGCTGCAGGGGTGAGACAGATTCTAAGCAGAGAATCAAGCAATATCTCGAAAAATAAAATAAATGGAGGTCTCAGAGAACTTGCATACTCAACTATTATCAAGCCAAACTAAGAGAATTAAAAAACAAAAGAAACAATCAAACATCAACTTAGAAAAATAAAATTCAGAGAACTGCCACATGACTCTAAGCTTATGTTTGTGTGAAATATTTTAAAAAATCGCTTGTTATACTCACTTAAATTACTAACATTTAAACATAAAACCCCTACATAAACCCTATTAAAACCCTAATAAAGTATGCACTAATAGTCTACTTTTATCAATCAAAAACTCAATCAAACTACTGATAGGGTTTTGGGGTTTTGAATCACTTAATCTCTTCACTCTGTTGACAGTCCCTAAAGTAATGCCATTTCTTCTATAAATATTGGCTATAGTCTAAGAAGAGATACGCATGTTAGGAAACTTGCGATGAAACATGACAGCTCGTTAGTCAAGAGGAAAGTGAGCCCAACACTTTAATTTTTTAGGGTCACGGGGGTAGTCAATATGGTGCTGTGAGAACTTTTATTTTCTAGCAAGATTCTTTCATGAGCCTGAGTTATAATGCTGAACTGCTGACAAGCAATCATACCTAACAGTTGAGGCACTCTTGCGAAGGAGTCTTACTATGGCTGTTTATTTCAGCACTGGTCTGACTTAGTCTAAATTAATACTCGTACCATAAATAAGCTTAATCAGTAAATCTAAATATAATTCATCATAAATAGACCCTAAATTTCTCTAATTTCTATTTCTCATTTTGCAATATGACCTAATTTCTCTTCTAACTACAATATATAGACCCCAACTATACCGTAAAAAATAGCACTTATAAACCTCACTAAGGGGTTTTGGGGTTTTTATTGTATATATTAAACTTTAAGTTGAAATTTAAAACTAATCAAATCTTGGTAGATTAAATACTTCCAGCTCTCGTGCAGCTAATCTTCACCATTTTCATTACAATACCTTTCTTAAAGTTACTAATATAAGCACTAATGTTTAAGGGAACCTGACTATAATTAGCTATAAACTTTCAAATATTGTTTTAAATCGAATAAAGCATTTTAAAATTTCGTAAGAAGTACAATCAATAAATTTAATACTCAATTTTTTAATTTTAAAACGTATTTATACTGATTTACTCGATGAGCTTAGTACTTAATAATCAATTTATTAAATTTATTTGTTCCATTATTTAATAAATTATTTCTTTCTTGTATTTAATCAATAATATCACCTTATTTATCTATCTTTATCTAATGTTATATTAAAAATCAAACACTTGATTGAGTCTTAGTTGAGGAGTAGCTTTTTTAAATTAATGAATGACTTATTTAGCCATATTATTCAAGTTATTTTTATATTTATTGAATCTAATATTGTGCAAACATAAATTGTCAGGAATTTTAACTTCAAGTTCTAAGTACAGCACTACCAATTTTAAGGCAGTTAGAATTTTTATGATACATTTTAGTTTAAAAATTGGGGTTTCACTATTTTGTTGTTGGTCAAGAACCGGTACTCATAGCTGTATGGGTAGTTGTATATGCAAAAGTTATAATTTTTCTCAAATTCTTCAAAGCATTTCTCAATGTAATTTTTACTTTAACTGATGTCTAAAATTCATATTTATGGATATAACGAAAGCCATTTTTTAGACATATTAAATAAATTTTCATCTTAAAATTAATTATTGAATTCTAATATTAGAATATTTTAGTAATTCAATAGTGATGGTATTTGCTCAATTTGTGGATAACCTCATTCCTCTCATTTATTTTGAAATTTAATTTTCTTTTAATTAATTATTATCTTAATAGAAATCATATTTTATTTTTATTAAAAGTTCAATTTCTTATTATTTAATTATATTATGTATTAAACATATAATTCATATGTTATCTTTTGGTATTTTTGGAAACTAATCGAGCGGTGGTTTGGCAGGTTAAATCGGACAACTAACTAGCTAAATTTCTACATCTGAAGGAATTTAACTTGAACAGATTATAGTATTACTTTAGTATAATATAATTGAGGAAAAGTGAAATAATAAATACAAAACCAGATATGTTGTAAGTTAATACTGCTGAGTATTAATTATTGTAAGAAAAAAATTTAATTTAATTTAAATGATAAATTATTGTTATTTGTAACCTCTATAATTGTTTTATATACAATAAAAATATTAAAATTCAATATAATTTACTTTGCAATTGCTTGTACTTCTCTGAAACATACATAGACGTAGTGAAATATATTAGCAAAAATCCAATATAAAAATCTAAAACTAAAAATCAATTTATTTAAATTTGTCTAGTAATTATGATTTATAATACGAAAACTTTAATTAATTAATTATTTTAATAACTTTAATACTAATACTTATTAAGAAAATCAAAAATGGAAATCTCTCTGATTATTGCTATTCTTCCTCTTCATCATCCTCTTCTTCATCTTCATCGTCATATTCAACTTCTATGTCTGCTCTCTCTGTCACTCTGCGAAGCACGAGTCAAAACCCCAAAACCCTTTCAGTAGTTTGATTGAGTTTTTGATTGATAAAAGTAGACTATTAGTGCATACTTTATTTGGGTTTTAATCGGGTTTATGTAGGGGTTTAATGTTTAAATATTAGTATTTTAAGTGAGTATAACAAGCGAGTTTTTAAAATATTTCACACAAACATAAGCTTAGAGTCATGTGGCAGTTCTCTGAATTTTATCTTTCTAAGTTGATGTTTGATTGTTTCTATTGTTTGTTAATTCTCTTAGCTTGGCTTGATAATAGTTGAGTATGCAAGTTCTCTGAGACCTCCATTTATTTTATTTTTATCGAGATATTGTTTGATTCTTTGCTTAGAATCTCTCTCACCCCTGCAGCTAAAGTAATCGTTTCTTGGCATGTCGCTCTCTATTATTATTACTGCTAGAGCCCAGATATCCCATTAAGTGTCTCCATCTCTCCAATCCTCTCTCTCTGGAAAATATCCAGGAGTGCCGTATACATTTCCTTATGCAGAGGCTTGCACTCTTTGAGCTCTGTTGAAATCAATAATATAAACTCTAAGAGCTGAAAGTTCATCATGATGTTCTCTGGCTTTAAGTCTCTATGAACATAACCTAGCTTGTGAAGGTCTTCAATCCCTTCAACTATCTGCTATACTATCTAGATAATTTATCTCTGACATCTATTGTCAGATAAGAATTCTCTGTAAGTCATTTCAAGTAAAGGAAGCCTGAAGGCTACATGATCTTTACCAAGTAAAATAGCATCAAGCTAGATGATATGCCTGCACTCATTTAACTTTGCCTTTTAAAGAGCATAATACTCATTTGCAAATTCCATTTGGAACTTGTCATCAGCAAGGAAGTAATTGAATGGATATATCTTGTAAGCATATTATTCATCAGTAATGACTCTCTTCTCTATTTTATCTTCAAGAGTGAGGTAGCTTTCTAGGCAAGAATCTAAGTCAATAAT
>ARYC01008945.1:0-17332 GCA_000711775.1 Oxytricha trifallax
CACTTAATATCACCATCTCTCCAGTCCTCTCTTTCTGGAAAGTATCCAGGAGTACCATACACGTTGCCAAGTCCTGAAGCTTCAACTCTCTATGATCTATTGAAATCTATTATTACTACTCTGAGAGGTTAAAAGTCAAGCATTATATTCTCAGGCTTCAAATCTCTATGAACATATCCAAGAGTGTGCAGCTCCTCAATGCCTTTGCAAACATTTGTAAGAATAAGAGGTAACTACTTTGGTGTCTTTTAATCTTAAATGTAGTCTCTTAATGTCATTTAGTATAGAGAAAGACGAAAAGCTACATGATCTTGAGCAAGCAGAATAGCATCGAGCTTTATTATAAATCTGAACTATCTATCTCTTGACTTCGTAAGTACTTGGTATTCAATTACGAATTCCATTTGATACTTGTCATCGCATTTGAAGTAGCTGAACGGATATATCTTGTATGCGAACTACTTATCTGTTATGACTTTCTTCTCAAATTTATCCTAAAGGATAAGATAACTTTCTTTACACTCTTTAAGGTCAATTATATTCAATATTGGAAGTTTAAGTGCATGCATCTTAAGAGTGATTTTTACTATCTCTGAGGCTGGGAGATTTCTTACTGCTATAATAAGTTTATTTTCTTTCTTTACTCTTTGTTCCAAAGTTTCTAAAGGCTCTCTTGGCTATCTTTTTAAAGGAAGACCTCAACAGTCTCTGGATCTATTACTTCAAACTTCTTGCCATGATGGTTTTATAGATGAACTTTTAGATCCCTTGAATAATTATATTACTTATTGCAGTAAGGGCAGAAATATTTTCCATCTATCTTATCATGCTTAAGATAGAGCCTGGGCTTGTTAGAATGCGCTCTAAGATATGACGCTTAAGAGCAGATTTATAAGTGAAGTTCTTCTCACACTCCTCACATAAATGTAATGCTTTTATTTCTTTTCTCTCCTCCTCCTCTTCAACCATTTTCATTGGAACTTCGCATTAAATTTCTTAGCTCTGCATTTCTATTTAACAACTGAATTGCTATTCAAAGTCTGATACCTAAATAAAAAAATTTCAGGTTCGTACTAGGTAGAGGCATCGCAAGTCTCAATTTTCTTTTGATTCATGAAAGAAAGTTTTTGCTGGCTAATACCAAGCAAGCCGCTTTTCAAAGTAAGTTACCGCTCATTTATAAATACTATTAATAATTATACAAGCTATTTAAATTCTACCTTTATACAAGAGTAAGAGCATATTCTCAAAGGTTTAGAGAGGTATAATGAGAACAGAGTACGAGACATTAGTTTTATATTTCTTAGATTTAGTGAAAAATTAAAAACTAATTCATCCATTTTATTCATTAAAATGCACCTAAATGTGTTTTGTGAAGTTAGGTGGTGCTCCTAAAGCTGTTCTTGTAAATTTAGGAGGCGAGAATTTAAAATTTAATTTTTTTAATGTACCTCCTAATACGGTTTTGAACTTTAATATAACCACCTAATTAAGTTTTAAATAAATTAGGAGCACCACCTAATTAAATTAATTATTATTAGGAGCAATTTAATAGAGAAAGTTTGATAAAAATGGAAGTCAAACTTTGAAACTAGGAGAAAGTTCTTCCATCTTTCTATTACTATCTTTTCAGGTTGACCTCCAGTTGGATCTCTCTATTTAGTAGTAAAATTTTAGTAAGTTTAGAATGGATATCCATAATTTTAAATTTCATAAACATTTATAGAAAGTGGAAGCAAGATGGAGTCTATGAATGATGCAATGAAGAGAATACAATCTCAAGAATTGATAGGAAAATTTCGAAGTAAGGAGGACCTCTATAGATATTTGGTATAGCAAGGTAAGCTTTTATCAAATACTAATATATACCATAGTTGGATTGTTCTTGCCAACTCAGGAAGAACAAAAATATCATTCTTAAAAGCCTTACTAAGTGAAGAGAAAAAAGCTTTTAAGACCAATGAAATAAAGATTGAGATACCTAACTACCCTGAAATCTCAGTGACAAATCTCTATGATGATGCGATGAGTGATCCAGATGTTGCTCTGTACCTACCAGCAAAGTTACAACTCTCAAATAAGTTACCAGAGAGAAACTTCTTCTTTGGAGTTCTTGGAACTCTTAAACCAGAGTACTTAAGTGAAGTAATTTAAGAAGCTCATAAGAAACGCTACAGCATCTCTCCTGAAGAGAAAGAGAAGCAGGGAATAAAAATCAGTGACTCATGGCTCTAGGAACTGCAGAAGCATCCATTCATCTCAAGTAAGCATAGACTTCTAAATTTATAGAAAAACCTGGTACCGCTATATACTTGATGAAAGAGCGCAGCAAATTAAACAGAGAGAGAAAGTCTCAAGTAAAGCATGAATTGAGTAAGAGACTCTTCAAAGATTTATAAAAGCCAGAAGAGATGAACATAGATGCAGGCGCTGCCACTAAGAGAAGAAACATGGGCCCAAGCAAGCCTTAAGAGGAAGAAAAGAAAAGAAGCCAAATCCCTTAACGGGCAAATTTAATAAGTGAACTTATTCATTCGTTTAAATCTAAAACTTATTTATAAACACAAAATCTCCCTTCTCTTGCGCATACTTTAGCTTTATCATCGCTGACTCTCTTAGCAGCACTCTTAATAAAATCGACTGTATCTATCTTCAGATCGTGTATCAGATGATAGAGCAGAAGTTTCTTGTAGTGGCCTTTTAATAGGCCCCAATATAGTTCAATTCCATTGAATTGAGGGCTATAAGGAACATTAAATACAGGTGTTATGTTTAGCCTTTCATATTCTCTCCTTGAGTCTTTAGTTTTATGAACTGATAAGTTATCAACAAACAGAATAATTTCTTATTCAGCATACTTATCTCTTAGCTATTGCAAAAATTTAATATATTATTCAGTCTTAATAGAGCGAGGGTGGATAACATAAGTCCCAAGCCCACTATCTTCACTGATTCCACCAAGGATTGCATGAGTTTATACCTTAACCTTTTGATCATAAACTTCTATGTTGCTGTACCTCATATACCAAGACCTCGATATGAAGGTATTAAACGTGAATACTGCCTCATCAGCATGTATGAACTTTATATTATGCTCTTAAGCCCTCTGCATTTAATCAGAATATATAATTTAAATTATCCTTATAAAATGGAACATTAAAATCGATCACTCTCTTAATGCGATTGACTGTCTTGTAAGATTTACCATTCTTTTTATAGATATTAGCTATGGATTATGCAGAGATGTGTAGCTCAGGAAATTGGCGATGAAACATCACAGCCCTCTAGGCCAGAGAGAAATGAGCCCAGTATTTTAGAGTCTTATCATTAATAAGATAATCGATATGATGCTACTAGAATTTTAAAGGTCTTTTAGGCTTAGAATTAAGATGCTATCTCTTTAAATTCAATGCTAATAGACAGTGTGACCTAACAGTAGCAGGAGATTTATGGAGCAGTCTTGCAATAGATGTGTAATTTAGAATAGGTCTGAGTTGATCACTATAATCATTACATCCATAACGCAACTTAAACAATAAATCTATATATTCACTGTCATAAACTGATCCCAAACCTCGCATATTCTCACTTAAATTACTGATATTTAAACCATTAACCCCTACATAAACCCTATTAAAACCCTAATAAAGCATGCGTTAATAGTCTACTTTCATCAATCAAAAACTCAATCAAACAACTTCAGGGGTTTTGGGGTTTTGAATGGTGACCTGGATTAGAATTTAATAGAGTGCTTTGGGTTATTCTCGCGGTTGAATATCCCTAATTTAGAAAGTTTTGTAGACTTAGTATGTCTGTAATACGCATGATGGAATTAACCTTAGGATCCACTTTTATAATTTAATATAAATTATAATAATTATTATATTATTAACTCCGCATAAACATAAAATCTTGGTCATACTTTTATTGAACTTCCTTATAAAAAATCTTTTTATTGCGTTTTCTTGAAATTTTTCTCTTATTCATTGTAAATGTAGGTCTTTCGGAAATCACCATTCAGCTTATTCTGTTATATGTGTTTTTTTAACTGATTTAACGGTAGCTTTAGTAAAAACTTTGAGAGTTAATTATAATTTATAATAATTAATAGATTAATTAATATGAAAGCTGAATATATATTAATAAGTATACTTACTAATCAGCCGATAGCGGATCCTGTCAATTACTTAAAATGTAAGATAAAAAAAAGAATATGTTTAAATTATTTTTAGTGGTTATACCTGATATGACCTTAGGTATCAGCAGACTGATGCTTAGCAAGGTGACACAGAGAGAGGGACAGACAAGACTTATACTCACAGATGATGAAACAATTTTTTTATAGATATTCATTTTTGATTATTACAATAAGTATTCATATTACTATTAATTTAATTTCTACAATCATATATTTTGCAAATTAATTTGAATAAATGCTCTACAAGTGCTACCACCTTGCTCTATTCTTATTTCTTGGTTATTTTTATAAAAGCTTTGTATTTAAATTTTGCCAGTGCTAAAGAGATTCGTTAAATTTTTACCTTAATCTAATTTCTATGCTAAAAACTCAGTAAATAGGATAAAAGACAAACTTCTTCTTGAGTGATCTTTGAAGCTTGTTTTTCAAAATTGTTATCATTGAAAAATTTTATCATTTTAACTTATAATATAGCTTAGAAACTTGCTCTAGGAGAGCCATCTCAAGATCTAGTTAGCTATTATTTTAGAAGCTAGAGGTACCGTCATTTTCAGTGTAAAATTTAAATACTTTTCTTAGATAAAATAAGGATCTGTTTTATAATTATTTTAATTCAGAGTTTATATTTTAAGCCATAATTGCAGTAGAGAAGAAATAATTGTTATTTATATAACCTTAGGTAGTAATTTTTTGTATAATTATTGGCGTTCGATGTTTAATCTAATAAGAACCTAGAGTATTTGAATTTGATTTTATTAAATTAAATTTATCTTGGCTTAATTAAGAAAATCTTGCATCTCTGTTTGGCTCTACTTGATCATTTTTTTCACTTATCAAAATTTAAGAGTAAAATTATTTTTATAAAAATTATTTTTAGAGGTTGAGCTAAACTCTAAACCATCTCTATAAAACGAATATATTTTTTGTTAATGTTGAACTCTACTCTTTAATAACTTTAAAATTGAAAATTCTGCTCGTATTACCCTTTATATTAAAATTTGAAATTTTTGGTCGTATTATCTTGCTTCTACCATCATCATGCCCACTATTTTTTGTTTCATTTTCATTAACTATTTAACTTGGTTGGCTTATCATGAGATAGATCCATAAGCGGTAATTCATTCAATCACTGGTTAAGATTTTGTTGAAGAGATTATTCTGACTAAGAGTCTTTTAGAAAAGTGGGCTTTAAAATTTTAAATGTTTTAGATTGATTTTGATTAACCTTTGCTCCGTGCTTTTGGTTATAACTTCTTTAATTTTGCTTAGGAGATTTGCTCCTTTTATTTAATTTAAAATGTCAAATACTAAATATAAAAATATCATTTCGTTGAGTTTGCTTTTGTTAATCTGAAATCACAATTGCATCTTTATGGTGGTTTCTTTCACTCTATTATTACTTATAAAATCTAGAACACCTTACACTTACACCCTAATTATTATTTAACTAATAGTTGTCTTTATTTATAATGCATAAATGTTTACATTTATAAACCTTCTCCTAATAAGTAAAAGCAAATTCAATTACATTAATATAAATTACAAGATATATATAAATAGTTAGTTTATTTCTTAAAATAAACAGATGAGACTTCTTGACCTTCCTATCTTAAGTGGAGAGTTGAAGTGCCATCTACTAACGAAAATCTTAAATCATGCAAATTTTTATTCATTTAGAGTTGGTAATCAAGGTTTTAAGTGAGGTTCATTTACGTTACTTGGCTCCTATTTACTATATCGTCCCTAGATCAGTATTTATTATTATAGATAAATATATGATAAAAATGATCACTAAAAACATTATATATTTATCTGCAATTTAACATTTAAGTTGAACATAATTATAATTGTAAGTTTCCTTATTATTTCAGAATAAATAATATAAATTAAACAGTAATATTTGAATATTTTGTAAAATTTAAGTTTCATGCGAATCAATAAAAAGAAACTTCTCCTAATAATAACCCGTAGCTTAAATGTAAATATTTGCTCGCCTTAAAAATCAAGCTACTTTGCTAAATACTAAAAATAAAAATAACTTAATCATTCATTTTGAAATTATATTAATATTAAAAGATTTCAACAAATTAAAGAAATAAATGATTAGTCAGGGCGTGCCAAACTTGAAAGACTACGATGAAAAGATTAAATTACAGCAACATTGCCCAAAATCGTTCGTTGCCTCCAAATTAATTAATGGTGACTCAAAATACTATATTTAATAACACTAGGAATAAAGTCTTGGCCCTTTCATATAATTAAAAGCTCCCACCCACATTATTAATATTTTAAGTCTGTATCTTTATGTGGACACATGTATAATTAGAATCTAATTACAAAGTAATAAAGATAATTAGTTAATTTTTAAATTAAATTTAAGTATATAATTCATTATTATTATATTCAATTCAAATTTGATAACTCAATCATAACTACGAGTGTTTAATCAAGGATGAGATTGATAGATAATCGCTTAAGGAAAGGGAAACTAAAACTTAATTCATAAAAATTAAGTAATTTTAGATATATTTTATATCAATCAGTTTTATTGAATGTGTAGTTATAAATTTCGCTATGTAATTGCAATTTGTAGTAATTAGTTAGTTAGGCAATATGTATCTTCTTTAGGGAACTGTATCAGACCGTGTGGATATTTAAAGTCTGCTGCGTTGACAATCTGCAAGGTGATTTTTCTTTTTTTTCCTTTTGATCTTGCTTGAATGAGATATCTCCACTTTCGATAGCACCAGCGAGTTAATCACTTAGTGAGGAGTCACTGTTATTAAAACTGAATCTGATACCTCTAATTTTATCTCGCACTTCCTCTAAGATTCATCTATCATGATCTTCATGTTCTTTATTTGACTTATGAAATCTCACTTAGAGGTATGAATACAATGACTCTTCGGGACCAGTAGTTGTCCCCGTAATATAGTAGTACCGGCATTTTCCTGGGGACGTAAGCGGCTTTCTTGAACCCTATAAGTTGTAGCTGTTCCAGTTCTTCATTCAACGATAAGAACAGATATATTTTAGTCCAGACATTAAATAATATTAAAATTAGGGATACTAGGGATTTTTATAAAAATCAGCATATATAAGGTGGGATAATTTAAATTATAATAACTTCTTACTATTTCTTAATTAAAAAATTAAATTTTCATTTAAAACTGAATAAATTAAGATTATCTAGCAAATTAACAGACTTTAAATCTTATAAAACCCGCTTACTTAATTATAACAACCAATAAATTAAAGCTTCAACAACCGTGATTATTGTATTATTTTCTTGTTAAATTTTAACTTCGGTTTTAATCAAGGGCACTATAATTCATTTATCTATTTTTCTCAAATTTTAAAATGTTAATCTCACATTAAACTATGAATATCATATTATTACCCTAGGTCAAGTGCAAGGCATAATTTTAAAGATTTAAAGTACATTTGATAATTAAACGGTTTATTAATCTCAAGATCCATAATGAATAAAATAGGAGCTACAAGCGCATTATTACTGGATCTAAACAAATAGACTATCAAATTTAAAATTTATGTGAAATTATTTTGCTTTAATATTACAGAAATAATATCAATATTTAAATATTTCAAAATTTCAAAATGAAGATTTCTTCATCTTAATTAGCTTAAAAATTAAACTTTATTGCATGTCTAGTTTTTTTTCAATTTCAAATGAAAATGTTTAAATTGAAACCCTCAATTAAATTTAAGAGCTTCCAAAGTTTAACCAATCAAAAAGGAAGGCTATGCCATAACTGCCTAAAAGAGTATTTCTCTATTAAAATTAATAAATTCAATAGTTGAGCAAGCAATAATTATACAATAAGAATATAAACTATAAAAATAGTAAGAGAAATGCTAGAAACAACATTAGCAAGCAATCTATAAAAAATGAACTTGAGGAAGAAATTATGGAAAATTCTAGATCGGATAATAAACTTTTGTAAATTCAACATGGATTTTATCAATTCAATATAATCAAGAAATAGAGCAATCTCCTTGCTTTAAAGCAATAAAAATCATACTTTAATATTAACATTAAAAAAGTTTAACAACTAGTTCTTCTACGATGATACAAAGATAAAGAATGTGCAAACTAAACTATTAAATACATACTTTAATTGAAGCACAGGAAAGAAGGATAAGGAATCGTCAAGCCATCAAAATAGAGTATTAAGAAAATCATGTTCAACTCAGTGAAAGAACCAGGGATTAAAAAAAATAAATAAATTAAAATAACAAAATTTCTGAGTAATAAAATAATTAATCTAACGTACCTCATAAACTGTAAGCTTCTTGAGATCAAGTAAATAATAATTCAGATATCATAATGAAGACTTATATTCTGAATAAATAAACTCCTGTGAATATCCTCAAAATATTTAAGAAAATAATTGTATTTTTAAATTCTCTGCAAGTAACAAGCTAAATATATAAAAAAACAAGAAACTCCACATGTGTTTCAGAAATTAAAACTGAAAAGGTTAAGATAATAAATCTCAGAAAAGGATTATAGTCTTATGATAAGTATATTAAAGAAGACAGTGTTGATGTTCTATGCCAAAATTAATCAACTCTAGACAGTCATTGAATATATAAAATGATTATGTTGAATTCAAAAATTAACAAAAGCTTGTAATATTAAAAAAATAAGAAGAAAAGGAGAATCATGTCTCAACAATAAGATCAATCAATATAATTCAATTTAAATTAAAGTCATTTGAAGTCATAATAAAGTAATACAGCAGTAACATGAATAAATGCGACCTGGACTAAGCAAATGATTTTGTCTTTATTTAAGCTTAGATTTCAATAAATAAATTAGTAATTAATGAATAAAAGCCTATTCACAATCTTGAAAGCTAGAATAGTTTAAAATTAAAGAGATATTAAAATCACAGAACGATTTCTCTATATTTTATACCAGATAAAAAACTATAAAAAATAAGACTGGTTAGTCTATTATCAAGATAAGTTTTTCCTGTCCTATAAATCCCAGAGCTGTTGATAAAATCACAATTGAGGAACGATGAAAAAAAAATGATAATTCCATGATAAGGTAATCCTTAACACTTCTACTCAATTTACCTAGAATAGGATTAACTTCTAATTACAATCTTTATTGGATCCATTTGTTCCTTGAAGAAACACTTCTTCCTTGGAAGCATTCAATCTCATAGAGATATTTTAAATTTCGAAAGTTAAATTAATTAAGATTTTTTTAAAAAAAACCTCCTTAAATTACTTGTAGAATACAAGTTCAAACTAAAGCAGTACTATATCAAAAGGTGACAAGGTAACCAATTAATAATAATGAATGCAATCATCTCATATCATGCTTTAAAAACGAAATTAAATTTTAAATTCCATAAAATCTACCAATTAAAATTACAATTAACTCGTAAAATATATTAGTCTTGTAAAAATTAACCAATATGTTTAATAAACAAAGGGCAAAGCTTATAAAAATTTGAATTAAACTTCTGAATTTTTAGCTAACTCAAGTAGATTTCCAGAATAATCAGCCCTTAAACCTAAAAGAATTGTAAATATTATAATGTACCATAAATAGTATAGTGTATAATACAGTAGTAGCTACAATGCAAATAATTAATTTCCAAAAATATTTAAATAACAGCAATTCTTAATTACTTTGGTTAAAAATCATAAATATACAATAATTAGTAGTATTTAATAAAATTACTGATTAATTATATTCTGTACAAGTTAAAGTTTAGATTATTTTTTATATCAAATTATTTGGACTTATGAAATTCTTGGATAATTTAAATTATCCATGGAATATTATATATTAACTATATATAAGCTAAATGTTATATATTATATATAAAAAAATAAAGAACAAAATGGTCGACTCCTCAAATCAATTTTATCAATATTTTTTTATTATAAAGTTTTTTAAATAAATTGTTTAAATTAGATAAAACCCCAATAGCAAAATTTAAGTGAAACGTGGGAATGAAAATAAATTAACTTAAAAGCAATTATGAAAAATAAAAATAAATGCATTAATTATGAAAGAAATATTATAGTTAAATAAAAATAGATGACATCAGCAACATATTTTATTTATAAAAAACTGAAGAGAGTGAATCCCCATTTGTCAAAATGCCAAAAATGGGTGATATAAAAAATAAATTATTAGATAACAAGAGAATTTGTCAATAAATATAGCTGAGAATCATTTTCAAAATATTATAGTGCCATTAATGACATCAAAGTAGCAATAGAAGTATCAATACAATTCTCTTTAGCATTAGTAATGGAAGATTCAGCTGTAAATGATATAGAAGAATAGTATAGATATTTTATTAACATGTAATGATCTAAGAGAAGAGTACCTCAAGTTCTAGATTTATCAGCATGAACTTTAAAGAGGGTGAAAAGATTGTTACCCATGCCTAACAAATAAGACATCATTATGATTCCTCTCTGTGGCCTTACACATCAATGAAATTCTCATACATGAGATATACGTTCATCTCTCTGATCTCTTATTATTATTTTAAGATGCTATCTCACTCGTCATTTGTCTATTGCATTAATGCTACTCTCTTTAACTGGCTCCATTACTAATTTAAATGATTAAAATCTAAATGTTAAATTGATGTAATGCTAAAATGGGTGGATTTTAGTGTAATTAAAAGATTTGAAAACATTATTATTGTAGGAATACATTTGAAATTGGGAAAATATAATTAATTAAATTTATAATAATTCAAAATCGTGGCAGTTAAAGTTGGCCAATTTGAACGATCTGAGCTCATTCGATAGAGAATTCAAATTAGCTGGACTTTACTAGTGGCGGGACTATTTTATAGCATCACTGGAGAGAGAAAACTCCACTTTAATGTGAGGGTATAATTTAATGAATTTAAAGGAGTTTAATTAAAGAAGAGTTATATCGCTCAAGGGATGCGATAAAATAGTACCGCCAATAACAAAGTCCAGCTAATTTAAATTCTCTATCAAATGAGCCCAAGATCGTTCAAATTGGCCAACTTTAACTGCCACGAAATGAATTAGAATTAATTTAATTATAATATTTTCCCAAATTCAAATGTATTCCTACAATAATAAGCAAAATTAAACTTACCATAATTGTAAAATTCAAAATTATTAACTGATTTCAACTTTTTAGGCAATTGACCACATAGGATGTAGGTTAAATCGATAGAGCCTTAAAATCTCACAAATTTTAAATACGCAGCACAGACAAAGTATTTCCTTAGTTAGAAGAACTTGATTTACTTTTACTAAAATTAATGTGGTATATATATATATAGAATCTTACTTATATGTAGAATTTAAGGGAGATCCCAATATTCTAGAAACTTTCCATAATAAAATATCATACATGCTCAAAGTTTTAAAGCATAGACTTAAAATTCTTGAATGCATCTTTTAGCCGCCTCATTTCGAGATTTGGCAATTGAATTGCCAGAGCCTGCTCATAGCGACGCAGCTGCTCCTCCTATGGCTATGAAATGACTGATGCTCTTACTTAATTGAGACTAGCAAAATTATTGAGTTGAGGTCTCTGCACTTGATGATCCTAAAGGCTTTCTCAACAGGAGCATGCCATATTGTTAGGGACAAAAAGATAAGATTGGAATTAGTAAAACTACTTTCGTTTTCCAACGAATGATTAAATAATCAAAAATTATGAAATATAATATTTTAATTTGAGTAATAATAAAGTTAAATTGTGCTTGAGTGAATAATATAAGTGAATAAATAATTACTTAAAAATGAAAAGAGTTCCAAGCTGAGAATCATTTCATTTGTAATCTTTAAACATATACTAATTTTTTATTATAAATGCTAATAGTAGAAAAGTATATTTTATTTTGATTAACAATAGAAATATTAAATATGAGTAAATATATAGAATAATGAAAATCAAATAGTTTAAATTAATAGTTGATTTAATAATACGGGCTAAGTTAAAAAATAAATTATTTAGACTTAACTCGTAATTTAAATTTAAATTTAAAATATTTATTAAAATAAATCGAAATTTTAGATTATTAATGATCGTCTATTTAAATATTCAAATTTTCACAAAATTTTCAGCTTCGATAGATTCCCACTGAGTAATAATTGAAATGGTAGGATTCGTTGTTCATCATGAGGAGGGTATGAGATGTACTATAATGTAGGCAATAAATGCGCTTATCCAAATTTTTATGCCTCTTCTATACACCTATTTCCTTTTCTCAGCAGATGATTTCTTATTGCGTATGCCTCTCGAACTAAGAGCTACTCTGTATTCCTTAAAGGACTCTTCTCATATTGATAAAATTTGGCATCCTCAGCCTCATTAGAGAAAAGTCTTTCTTAGCATCCACAAGCTATTAATAAATTGAAAATTTGTAATGATCCAGTTGTCGATGAGTCTATTGGATTTTTAGTCGATGCTATCATGTAAGACATAAGGCAATACCTGCTCTCTTCGAGAAGAAGATTTGAAAAATGTGGGTATTTACGAATTTTATATCACCGAGGAAGTTAGCAACATTTAAATAAGAAAAGTCTGATATTTCAATGTTGAATATGACTAAATCGTCAGGGATTAGGTCCAAATAAAATCTCCTAATAAATTTCCTGATGGATATTACCAGATGAAGTAGAAGTAGCTGAGTCATAAGTAGCAACAGACAATTAGATCAAATCATTCGCGGTAGTCTACAACAAAGCTTAGACAGGGATCGGTCAAAATATCTTCAAGTGAGATATTCTCCATTCTGTTCTCCGCTCATTGCATCATACCTTGTGATGTTAGCAGAATAACCGTTTGAATTATAGTGGAAATGGCAAACAGTGAAAACAGCATCTTCAGATGCTCCTATGCTTAAGATACCAACAATATCAATGCTATCAGTTACTGTGAAGGGGATATTTCAGAGTAAGATCTCCATACTTGGTATGGGAATTCAGTCTAAAGGTTGAACTGGAAGAAGTGATTTTGAGTACCAGCAATATCACTTCTAAAACCGAAACACCAAGGTTCTCGCCTATTAGTACTGTATAGGGCTCTCAACCTTTGACTTTGGGAGCATCATCTCAATTTACTTTTGCCATCTTCTGCATAAAAGTCTCCTCCTTCATTTCTTCTAACTCTATCTCCTTGTAGTACTTAGAGTCAATAGCAAAAGATAGTTTCCGAAATGATGTCCGTTGTTTTATTTTCTGATAGATAGTTTCCTTGTATAATGAGGTGAAATCACTTTCAAAGATGGCAACTTCCAACTCCATGATCACTCTGTGGGATCTGCAACGAACGATCATATTATCTAGCAAGCATAAGAGTCTGAACTCAAAGATGACTGGTCCGGATAAGTGCGGAGGTGACAGGGCTACTCTCATGTTTAGGGGTAGCTTCTGGAGGTCAAAATAGTCAGATACAAGCGAGAGGAGCTAAAGATTCTTGGAGAAATTTAATAATTTTGATTGCCTAGCATTAGAGGTTGAGGATATATGTAAATATTATAATAATTAAAGGGTCTTATAGGAGAATATATTTTAATCAAATCACTTAATAAAAGTTTGTTGCTTTTCAATTTGTGATGAAAGCCCTTTATATTTATATATACAATACTAAGCTAATTTAATATAGAGCAGCCAACAGTTATAATAATAAAATACTAAATTAAATTAATTTAAAATTCCAAATTAATTCAAATTTTACTCTTGAGGTTTTAAATAGAATAAAATTATAGATGAATTTAACTTATTTGAACTAAATAATGCCTTTGATGATTTTAGTTATTCTCTACCACAAATGAAGTATAAAACTAATAGAAAAGAAGTAAATTAAACAACAGTTTCTTGGGTCTTGAAAAATCAAATAAAATTAGTCATAGCGTTTATAAATTAAGATTATCTTTAAATCAAAATAGCATTGTAAAAGCAGATACTATGATAATAATTCACTAACAAATTAGTTTAGTACTGCAAGAAGGGAATTAATTATATACATTCAAAATATATCTTTTTATATCTTAATATAATTTATTCATAATGCAATCTTAATAGAAAGTGAACAAGAAATTGTAGTAGCTATCCATTATGAATAAGAGCAAATAAAAATCCTAAAAATAGTGAACTAATAAATATTAAATTAAATTTTTAGAATTTATCAAATAAAAATTAAGTATCTCTACTGATAATGCCATTATTTTCTTAACAAAGGAGAATTCATTTATTATTTGTGGTGTTTTTATAGATAGATATTGAAGTTAATTTATTCAACGCAGAAATTAAATAGGTCATTTGAGTTAAATAAAAGCAAAAAATGTAATTTTTCAATTATAAAATCGTAAATAATTATAAACACATAAATTTCTTTCTCATCCTTTCAAGTTTTATAAATATAAGAAGTAAAATATTAATGATTTCAAAGCAGATTATAGTAAAAGATAAAACAACATGAATAATTTAACATCATTGCTGGTTACTCATTTGAAATCTTAAACTTTCCAGATTCTAAAATTATGAGCTATAATTCCCTAAAGAAACTTATTATTGTCAGTAGAATCTCCCCGGAATTCTTACTCCAAGCTCAGTCTACAGCTTCAGCAAATTCTCGGCTGTTAGGTTTTATCTGGTCAGGTGAGAAGGGAGGTTCTTGGTCTGGGGGTTTATTATTTGCTGATATTGTTGTTATTACTGTTGAAGTAGAATAGTAGTTGTTGTATTGTTCGTTTTGATAATGGTTTTAGAATTTTATCGTAGAGAATGAGGACAAATCCCATGTCTAAAATTCAAATATCCTGATATCACGTTAGCCATTTTTAAACCAAATTTCAATTGAAATTAATATTGAATTCTTTATTGGAATAACTAATAGTATGATATAATTATAGTGAATCAATGGTTTAAGTGGAAATTAGATTAATTATAAAAGTAAAAGTAAGAGAATAACTAATATATATTGTTGAATTATTTTATACGAGATTTTTTATTTGAGATGGCTCGCTCTAAACCTTTTTAAAATCTCATCATGTTTAAAGTTTAAATGCAATTTTTTAATAAAAAAGGAGCTTTTAACAAAATATCATCATAATAATATTGCTAATTAGATAAAAATATATTAAAATCTTATCTTTTTGCTTCATATTAGACAGTATTAGTTCCCTTATTCAGAAGAAAACAAGGTTATAGATAGGTAAAAGTATATATATATATATATATATATATATGCTACTCTTTATAATAAAATTAATAAGAACTGTTATTTTATAAAATATTATTTAAATTAAACGGATCTATGGGCTGTTTTTATATTTAATCGAATTAATACTAAAATTCCATTTATATTCCCTTAAAAATAAAATTTGTAATTTTTGCTTAAGCAATTACAAGCCAAGAAAGCTGAAATAATTAAATTAAACATGCAAATTTTGAATTTACAAAACTGGATAAATAACTTAGAGAAGAGTCTCTAAAGTGAATTTGGAGATCCATGCTTGAAATGATAACGCAATTTGTTGATTGTTTCAGCACTGTTAGAAAACATAAGAAACTATTACCTTAGCTTCAAGAACATAATCTTTCTATTATATATCATTTTATACAATTAATTATTATTATTAAAGAAATTTGTTTTATTAATAAATGATTTGAGTTAACTCGACCGAGAATAATGTTTTCTTCCTAAAATTAGATATTCAAACTATAAACTTTTGAAAAGTCTTCCAAACTCAATAGTTATCATTGAAGTAGCAAACAGAGAAGTTCAAGAAACTTATAACAGAATTGAGATAATAATGAGTTAATCAACAGCAATAATAGCATACAATTATTATTATTATTATTTAGATTTATTTGATACAGTGTAGGGTTGATAACTAAGAATTATCATGTTAATCTATCATATGAAAATAAATAAAAGTTCATTAAAAATCAATTAAAGGTAAGGACTCAAAGTGTGTTATTGATAATTTTAAATTAACTAACATTATTACTTTTCATTAATATTAAAATTATCGTTAAAATTTAATTGATAAAAAGAAATTTATTGGTATTAACAGTCTAATGTGTATCTATTGTCTTACAATCAAATTCTTAATCTTTTCAAATAATGTTAACAAATTTTACTTTAATGAAGCAAAACAACTGGATTCTTGAAACTAAAAATCAACAAGAGTGATGACACCATCTCAACCAAATTGGATTCATATTTCACAGCCCATAATTGAATTGCTTTCTATTGTATTTGTAAAATTCTTCACTTTAGAGTCATTATTTATCAAATCATTTGTTGACAGCAAACATCTATCTGGAATTGTGTTATGACATATTATCTTTTTATTTATATAAATTATATTAAGACATATTTACATTTGAAAGCTTTCGCACTGATGTTTTAAGAAGATGTTCCTTTGACTAGTATTACTTTAGAAATTTATTCGTGTTGTTTTAGCTCTTTGGCAATTTAGATGAGAAATACTTTCACCAATTAATGAGTGCTTTTTGTCAAAATGACTTAATAATATAATAATTTTATTCATTTAAATTGAGGAAATACAAAATAAATAAAACATGTAAACCTATAAAAAATGGATTCATAACCATGGAGTAGTCTTTTATTTTAATTATATTTTTGGCATCAAATCTTCTATTTTACTACTTAGATCAATATTTTCATTTTATAGTTAGTAAACTAAGTATATTTTTAAATTAATCATTTTATATTGGTAATAGACTCTAAAGTAAGTTAGAAACGATTTTTAATACAAATTGAAGCTTATCGTAATATATTTAATTGGCATAAATACTCAGACTCAAATGAGAAGACTTCTAATTTTATAATTCAACAAAATTTATGTCATTTAAATAGAATTTACTTAGATCATTTTCATTCTGTTTCTAATTAGATTTTATATTTTCTATGCTGATCTATACAAAAAAAGATTAGTAAAACGTAATCAATATCTTAAAATATAGATTTTCAATTTTAGGAATAAATTTATAAATAAAATTGTTCATATTTTAGATTTTTTGAAATTTTTTTTTTAGATTCTGAATAAGATTCATCAAAATTGATAGAAAATATGTAAATTGATTAAATTAATTAACTTGATAATAGAT